>JAZBGY010001314.1:0-24178 GCA_037414755.1 Lydus trimaculatus | reverse complement strand
CTGCCTTAGCTGTAGCTGGACTTTCTTCTTTAATTTCTGTTTGTATGTTTTCCACCAAATGGCTGGCCTCGTCAATTTTTCCGATTAAGCTATTCATGGCTTTCAGAACATTTAGAGATTCTAGAATTTCTGAATTTAAGACTGATATCCTTAATTGTGATAGAACCACCTGTAGTTGCTGTTTTTCTTCCTGAGAAACTCCGGGATTTGCTAGATTTTCGGTAAAAGATGATAAAAACATTATTAGTTTTTCGAGTGGCTGTTTAATGGCTTGTATAGCATCTTCACTCATTTGATCAACTTTTTCCACATTTTCGTCAAAATTCTTAATAAGATCCTCATTTCCCAAAAGATTTAAAACATCTTGTTTCGATTTTGGGCATTCTTCGCTTCTTGACTTCAACTGTTTCAAGAAATATGAAATTTGTTGTATAGGTACTTTAATAGATTCTTCCATTTTTACGAGTCTCTCTTCTAACTCCTTATTATCTTCCTTTTTTGCTAATATTTCACCTTTGTCTTCTTCACCTAAGCTAATAACGGCTGCTTTTCGGCTTTCGGTTTCATAATCTTTAACTAAACGTAAAATTTCTTCAATTTTTTCAGAAAATTCTTGGAGTGCTTTCAATATTTCTCGACATTTTCCGACATCTTCACTATCAATTGTACTGTTTAGTTGACACAGAATGTCTTGAAGCTGTTGTTTTTCTCCATCAGTTATTTCAGGACTATTCAGATTCTCAGTAAAATCTGACAAAAACATTATCAGTTTCTCAAGAAGTTTTTCAATTGGCTCATTTGTGCACCCGATATTTTCCAGATTATTTTCCAAAGTCTTGATGAGGTCTGCTTTACTAATCACACTATAAATTTCTTGTTTTGTTTTTGGACACTGTGGAGTTTTTAGTGATAATTCTTTAAAGAAGTGTGAAACTTGTTGTAACAGTACTTTAATAGGTTTTTCGATAACTTCTGATAGTTTTACGAGTTTATTTTCATCTTTCTGTTCAACTACAGCTTCTGTTTTTTCTTCTTCAACTACTGAAGTTGCAGCTTGAGCATCTAACTGAACCTCTTCCATTAACTGTAAAGATTCTTCAATTTTGGTAACCATATTTTCGAATGGTTTCGAGAGTTCTAAGTTTGTTGAAACGGTTGCTTTCAACTCAGACAGGACACCATGAAGTTGTTGTTTTTCTTCCTCAGATATCTGAGGAGTTTTCATGCTGTCTTTGAGAGTTGATAGAAATATAACGAATTTTTCTAGTGGTTCTCTTACACATTCAATAGATGCTTGATTTAGCTCGCCAACTTCATTAAGATCTTTTTGTAAATCCACATTCGTAATGGTATTCACTACTGCTTGTTTAACTTTTGGACAATCTTCAATGTTTGCCGTTAACTCTTCGAAATAATTAGAAATCTGTTGCAGTGGTACTTTTACTGAATCTCCAACTTTTTCGAAAACTTCCTCGACTTTTTTCTGTGCAACTGGTAATTCCGAAATTTCTGCTTCACTCTCTTGAATTATTTTGAAACTTTCTTCAATTTTACCCACAAATTTTTCAAATGGTTCCAAAATTTCCGTAGATTTCATGATTTCTTCATCCACAGTTGCGGCTTTCATATCCAATAGAACTGCTTGAAGTTGATGTTTCTCTACATCAGATATCAGAGGTGTTTGAATATTTTCAGTGAAACTCGATAGAAATATTGTTAATTTCTCAAGTGGTTGTTTGATAGATTCAACATTCTTGTCATCAAATTGTGCAATTTTTTCCAAATTTTCTTCCACTTTTTCGACAAAGCCTTCATCACCGATAAAGCCTAGAATTGCTTGTTTTGGCTTTGGAGATTGTCCAGATTTCACTTGTAACTCTTTCAGGAAATGAGAAATTTGTTGTAGAGGTGTTTTAACCGATTCTATTACAATTTTTGATTTCATATCCATACAATCTAAGATCATCTTTAAAGATTCCCGTAAATCAATCAATTGCTGCATTGTTAAGTTTTCTGAAGGTGCTTCAAGAATGCTTTTGCAGGTATTATACAGAGTATTAAGGGAGAAGTTGATGGGTCCAATATTTGAAGATTTTTCCAGATCCTCATTGATTTTATTTGTCGAAAGAACAATTTCTTCTAAAGTTGGTTTAGAAATTTGTCCAAACTCTCCCAGACTACCATACCCAAAATTCAAAATTGTATCTGATAGTTTTTTGAGTGGTTTTTCCAACGCCTTTATTGATCGATTATTTGCCAAAATTTCGACTAAACCATTCGAATTATCAGAAATATCATCTAATATTCGTTTAAGAGCAACTTGTCTGCTGTGCTGATTATGCACACTGATGATAGCTTTTGCAATATTTTCCAATGATGGTGCCAGTTTTTGCAACAACGACTTTTCACTATCGGGTACATCACAAACAACGATCTTCATACAAACGTTAACCAAATGATTTTGAAGATCATCCAAAGCTCTACTGAAATCTTCAAACTGGATTTGATCCAAATTTGTTTCTGTGATTTTCACCACAATTTCTAACGAATCAATTACGCCATTGATCACAGGAACTTCTTGGTCTAAAACTTTTGCATCAAGACATGTTTTGAGTTGATCATGTAACTCATACAGAGGCTCTACTAGAATCCCCAAAATTTTCAAATCACTTTTCGGTAGATGTTTAACAGTTGCTGTGAATTTTAGAAGATTTTTCACCGAATTTTCTAAAATACTCAAAGGCCGTAAGTCAACTGGTTGTTCTGGTTCTCCAACAACAATTTTGGAAATATCCACAGCTTGTTTGAAGTTTTGTAATTCTACCGAAATAGCTTGGTTTTCGATAATTAATGGAGTGATGGTTTCTTGTAAATTTTGAAGTGATGGTTCTAAGTTTTCAGTTTCAGTAAATCTCGCCACGGATTCGTTTAAATTAATGAATTTTTCAATATTTTCATCAACAATTGTAGCCGAATCGACTTTCTGGATTGTTTCAATAACAGCTCGAAGAGGTTTTAAGAGTTCGTTTAGTACCAAAAAGTGAAGATTTGGGGGTTCCATTTTGATCAACTCTAAGATACGTTTCTCAAAACTCTGTAAATTCTTGTCAAGACTTTGAAGGACTTGCTGTTTTTCACGAAGAGTTTCTTGTTGTTTCGCTGCAGTCTTTTCTTCGATTTTATCCAAAATCCTGGATATATCTTGCAGTGATTCAATTAAATCTTTAATTTGTGATTCTTGATTGATGCTCGCCAATATAGTTCTCAGATTTTCATTTTGTTGAGTAATTTTAGGTAAACTCAATTGGTGATTTTCGATAGTTTCCTGGAGATTTTTAACAATTTCAGTGAATTGGTCAAGAACATGATAATCATCTTGTGTTAATTTATCTTTTTTACTTTCTAGAATACTTCCAGCTACAAACTGAAGTGTTGTAACAGGCCGTTGTATTTCATTTGCCAACAATTTAACAATTTTATCTTGAACAGTTGCAGTTAAAGCTGATTCGTGCAAATTTTGTAAATTCTCCTGCAATAACTGCAAAGAAATACAAGTCTCTTTCTTTTCAGTTGTAATCTTATCAAGTTCTTCTTTAATAAACTTAACACAGTCCCATAGTTTTTCTGTATCAGAATTTGGTGGTAATTTACCAATTTTCTGATAGAGATTTTCGTAAATTTGATTAACTTCCTCAATATTACGATTTTCTAAACGATCACTAAGAGCTGAATCGATATTTGATTCAAATCTTTCTAATAAAATGGTGAAACAATCGATAATCTTCCGATCTTGTTCAGTTTCATTTGGAATTTTATAAACACAGTCTACTGTTGTTTCTAATTTCCTCAAAATATTGTTAATTAATCCTTGTCTCTGTCCTGATTGTTCTACACTTCGCAATTTTTCATGTAATTGTTTGACTGACTTTATTAAGTTGGCAACATGCTTATTTTTCATGGGAATACTTTCAACTAGATTTATCACATTCTTTGCAACTTTCTCCAATTGTTCCATTGATTCTTTCAATTTGGAATCTTGCGGAACTGCAACTACAGCTAATGTGAAATTTTCAATTTGTCCTTTAACACTTTCCACTAGAGATTCTGTGGGTTCTTGAATTTCCATGAAATTATTCAATTGTTCGATTGTTTGATTCGCTGTTTTTATCGTTTCTTGTTCATTTTGCGTTATGATTGTTTCATTTAGATTATTTTGAATCGCTTCTACGACCGCCATGGACCTCTTCAAATCAACAATAGCAAGTCGTTTTTCGCACGGTAAAAATTGTTCTTCAATCAGATTTATAGAATTTTGCAAATTCTTCAACGAATCAATCATCGGCTTACTAATCTCTGCTGATTCGGTTTTCAGTTGAATTTCGACAATTTTTCCGAAATTCTCAACAATTGTCGCGATTTCTCTAATTGCCTCTGTGGATTCTGTTGGGAGATCTTGCTTGAATTTCTCGATGTTTTGATGTAAATCAACTAGATTGGCTGGTGTTGTTGATAGATTTGATAGAATCTGTTTGCTTTCGTTGACAATTCGAACATCTTCCGCACTAATTTCCGGTTGTTTATCAAGAATTTTATTGGCTAGAATTATTTGAGAATTCCTGATTTCATTTAAACTGTCGACAATTTCAGGATTCTGTGATAAACCATCGAATTGTTGTTGTAAATGTTGAATTTCTTGTAAAATCGGTTGTAAAATTTCAGCTTTACAACTTTCCGGTTCAACGATACATTTCTGGAGATCATCACCCACATTTATCAAATTTTGACAAACTTGTTGCAGATGAGGTGAATCAATTCTTGACTGCAAATCCGATAAAGTGTTAACTTGAACTGATAACAATGAAGTATCGTTGTTATCCAACTTTTTCAATTGTGTTGTGTACAGTTTTAATGCTTCAACCAATACGACCTCATTTTCGTTTAAATAATTTGAAAAATTCTTCGCAAAATTCTCGAAATTCTCCTCAATAACCCCTAGGGTTTCTTGAATTAGGGCAACATCCCCCTGATTGTTTTGAATTCCAACTAATGGTTGTATTAGTTTGGTTTTAACGATTTCCTGTTTCAATTCTTTGATATGTTCGTTTTGTAAATGTTGACTTAAATCGGGCAAATTCTCGATCAACACATTCAACAATTTCGTGATATTCTTGATTGGTGAATTATCCTCAACTGGAGTGATGGCTCTGTTTAGAATATCAAGAAGAATTTTGATGTTTTCCAATTTTGGGACGCCGTAAATTAATTCATGTTCGCTAATTTCTAGATTTGAAACAATAAAACTGTTGAGATCATCCAAGATTTTCGTGATATTTTCCAAAAATTTCAAATCACTCTCTGACAGACTTGAATCACTTAAATCGTGCACAGCAATTTGTAGATTATTCAGTGATTTTTGTAATGTTTGTATTTGGTTTTTGTCGATCTCCTTTGATTTGATTCTTGCTAGATTTCTTGAAAATTCTTGTACAGCCCCAGAAACTAATTCGATGTTTTGCAATTTGATTTGTCGTTCTTTCTCTACATTTTCTTTAATCAATTTCAAACAATTATTAATTTTGAAATACAAAATTGCTAGATGCTTCTCTAATTCGATCTTACTTTGACTATTTGTTCGTTTCGAAATTTCTGTGATAATTTTTATTAATTCATCAAGATCTCCACCGTGGCTGAAATAACTAATAACCGTTGATAGAGGTGTGATAGATTTTGAAAAGATTTCCTTATATTCAACTGGAATCTTCATATTCTCTCTTTTCATCTGATGAATATCCTCCTCTAAAACTGGTAGAATAAACGATAATTCTTCGACTATGATAGCATTATTACAAGAATTCTTCAAGGCTTGCAAATTGCCTTCAAATTGGAGCATCAAATTCGTGGTTGTATCCAAAAATACTTCTTCCAAACTTACAGAAATCTCTTGCAGAATTTTCGAAATTTCTGCCACATTTCTAGATTCTATAACTTTCAACGATTCATCGAATTTCTGCAAATAAACCAGAATTTGTGATTTGTCTTGTTCCACAATACAGTTTTGGAGAATTTGTAAAATATTCCCAGCTTCTTCTGGTTGATCTTCTACAAATTTATCCAATTCTTTACAATAACTTAAATTATCGATATCGCTGATTAAATCGTTAATTTGACGATTTTTCCATTGATCCACCTCTATTTGAGACAACTTTATTAGTTCAACTTGTAGCATTTTAAGTTTGTTTACGTAATTCTCGTCTTCTTTCACCGTTTGGAAGCAATCATTACAGCTTTTTATGAAGAAATTTAACGCCTTTACTATATATTTAAGAGCACTATTTCGTGGCAATTCCATCAACATTACTGATAATTGTTGGAGATTTGATAATAATTTTGTTGAATTTCTTCTAACATCTTCAAAATCATTTTTAATTCCATCCAAATACTCTGCTAAAATCTTCATTTTTTCTAAATCGTCTTGTTTAATATCGGCATTACTTTCTTCAATTGTTAACACTTCCAAAACATCACCCAACGCTTCCTGTACAGGAACGAATTCTTCTTTAACTTCCAGCAGATGATCGCTGATCTTCAACAATGGTTGTCGTAGAATTACGAAAATCTCTCGTTTCTCAGATTCGATCTTCTGGATGATTGTGAGGGATTTTTGTAATCTTTCAAAATCATTTGTTAATCGTTGTAGTTCAATAATATCATCAGATTCTATTTGTCGTTCTGCTAGTTCTTTATTGTGGAAATTTTCTATGAATTCAACAATTTTTATAGCGTTTTCATAGAAATCCGGTTCAATTCTTTGAATTCTCTCAATCGTTACTTCTTCATAGAATGGTTGTAAGTAGTTTTCTAATGTTGCTATTTGTTCCACAATTTGTTTAGATGTTGTTGCCGATATTACACGAGTATTATCTATGGTTTCATTCATAATTGGCAAGTTTTGTATTGTTGATATACAGTGGATTAATTGTGCGATTATATCTTTCGGTTCTGGTGGTTCAATAAAAGCAACTTCATCCAGAATCTGTTGGTGCATTACAGCTACATTATACTGTAAATGTTCCAATATCAATCTTTCATTATTATCATTGTTGTCTTGTAAATTATTGGAACGTTGTGCTAGAACTTCCTGTGCTTCAATTAAACAATCTTCAATTTGTTCTAATGGAGCTATATGAGTTTGTAGCAAATTCTTATCATCACTACTCAATTCATCTTTTTTCTTCTGTATTGTATTATCACTAACAATCAATCTAAGATCATTAAGCACTTGATTGATAACATGATAAACATCATCGGAAATTGCCACAGTACCTTGTTGAATTGAATCAACATATTGTAAAGTATCGTTGATTAATTCATTTGGTACAACCAAATCGGAAGTATCTTCTAGGAATACAACAATACTGCCTTGTTTGATTGAATCCTCTTTTAAAGATTCGATTACAGCACCATGTTCAGTTAATCCACAAATATTCTCACGAACTTCTACAGTACGTCCACGTAAAATTGAAAACGGTACACATAAATCGATAGTTTCCAATGTTTCCTCATCAACGACAATATTCTCTTCTAAAACAGTTAATGAAGCAATAATATCGTCTAGGATATCACGATTTGTTTGTACTGTAATTTGACTAATTTGTTTATTTAAATTGTCGAGTGGTTGTGATAGATTCTCAATAGCTTTCATTGCTGGTTCTAATTTGATTTTAGAAACTTTTACAACTGTCGTAATTAGATCTTTTTGTAATGTTGATAATTGTCGTAAAGCTTCCAAAATTACAGTATCATTAACAACCTTCTGAGACGTTTCAATATTAAACAAGAAATCTTCAATTGTTCGTGTAATATTTGTGCAGATAATTTGACTAACTTGATCGTAAATCTCTTGAATTACATCCTGAGATGATGGTTCATCTTTTACAGATAAAAGCTTAGATTCTATCTGTGTGATACTAGCAATTATGCTGTTACATGGTTGGAGAAATGACTGTACAATCTCTGAATTCATTCCAATTGGCTGTTGTTTGAGCGAATTCAAATTATTCGTCAATTCCTGAACAGGTTGACTCAATTGTTCGAGTAATACCAGACGGATTTCTTGCACAACTGATTCTTCTTTTGCAAATCTTGCAGCATCTTGCTGAATTATTCCAATCTGTTTCGATAGATTTCCAATATGACTGGAAACTTTCCCTAAGATTTTTTCTCCCAAATCACTTTCTTGACGATTCACCGATTCTTCCAAACCGATTAAAGTTTCTTGTAGTTTTTTGGCAGAAAATGCAACATTTTCCAGCATACTGTATGTTTTGCTCTCAGTTAACGTTTCAGTAGTACTAGGAATTGTAGTGGTTTCTTCTGTAGTTTGTTCTGATTTCGCTTGTAGTATAGAATCAGCTTTTTCAAGACCATTTTGCATTTCTTTAATTGTAATACAAACTTCTTGTATTATCTTTGATGGTGTCATTCGTCCGGAAATTTTCGTAAAATCTAATTCCTTCTCCAATAGTGTGATTGATTCGATCAAATCTAGACTTGTTTGTATTTGTGATCCAGTTTTACACAAAATATTGGCACAAGTTTTTTGAATTAATGTATGATCTCTACCTTGCATTTCCACACATTTTTCAACAATTGAAAGATTTTTCTGCAATTCGAAAACAGGTGGTGCAATCATTTCAACTGCTGATAGTTCAGGAGAACGTGATTCTTGCATCAGAGCATCCAAAACTGTTTGAATATCTTTAAATGGTTGTAGAATATTGTTTATAGTTTCAATGCTTTGTTTAGCTGTAGCTGATGTTGATTTTAAACTACTTTGAACAAGTAGTTCTTCTTCAACTTTATTCAAACCTTTCTGTATTTCAAATATATTCAATCTTAATCTATCAATTATTATTAATTCTTCTTGTTTCAGCTGCAATTGTTTTGCTGCATTCAATTCAGGATCAATAACTAAACCATCACCTTCTTCACCCTGAATATCTCTCTGACAAAGATCTTCTGGTAAATCTAAACTTTTAGTTCTATCAGGTTGTCTTCTCATTAAACCATCTTTAGATACTTCATCAGAACTTTGTGATGATCGTCTACGTCTAGGTGGTCGTTCTTGACTTTCACTTCGATTTACTCTAAGATCCGAACCAATTTCATGAGTTGTATGGGGTGTTAGAGGGCGTCTAGTTTCGATATCATCACCTGGTAGACTTGTAGTTTCTGTAATAGCGGCCACTTGGAATGCTCGTTCTTGTTCTGTTAATTTCTCAGAACCGATTGCACTCTCATAATCACCATAGGATTCTGTATCCAAATCAGCAACAACAGCTAAACTTTCTTCAGCACCATCAGATTGTACTGATAAATTCTTTGATAAACTGTAATAAGAGTTGGTCTTTTGTGAATCAGATCTTCTTGGTGGACGTTTCGGTGTTTCACTAGAATTTATATCGATTTTCAGTTTCTCTGATGTTACAGAAGAAAGAGGTTGACCGGTTTCATCAGTTAATGAATAGATTTCTTCAACATCAGCTTCAGTTCTTAAATCTTGATCATCCGGAGTGAAATAATCTTCAGAAACGTCAACAACAACAGCTTCCATCAGCAAGTTACCGGAATTTGAAGATTCTTTAACGAATCTCATTGGTGGAAGTTCGACAATATTATGTTCTATAGAAGAAATATTGCAAAAATTACAGGTAAATGATAGCATGAATTTTGTTTTAATTCACTTATTTACCTGAGATGTGTTCTGATAACTGATCAGCATACATTTCAACAATTTGGATTGCTTCTTCTTCTGTTAAATCAGGAGTTTCGTAAAGGGAAACTGAAACTTCTTTACCATCAAAAGAAAAGGAAACTTCACCACGATCATCTATTGTTAACGATTGATCACCAGCAGTATCGTACATCTGGGACGTGCGTTCTTCATGGATTGTAGATAAAGAAGGCTGCCTGGCTAATTCTACTCTAGCTTGTTGTGCACGAGTTTTCTGATCTTCGAAACCAAGCAGAGATGCTGAACTAGCAACAATTCCCATACAGTTTCTAGCTTCACAGGTATAAGTGCCAAGGCAACAAGTACCATCCTATTTTAAAGGAGAAAATTGTTAAATTCAATTTTGTAAGGTATTTCAATGACGATTTACTTCTCCGGATGTTATCCTGTGGATGTCACCTGGTTTTAATTCAATACCATCTTTGTACCATTTTAAGGCCGGTGGTGGAACTCCAATTACTTTACATTCTAAATTAACTGCACCTTCTTCTGATAAGACAGCACGTAAGCATTCCAAAAATTTCGGCTTTTTGAAATGCTTAGGAATAATTAATTTGAGGAAACAGGAAGTTACTGAATGACCAAATTCATTAGTAGCAACACACTTCCATTCGGCTTGATCCATGAATTCAACTCTTGTTATATCCAAATGTCCAACACCAAGATTCTCTTTCATTGCTATATACCGATCCGGTTCTATATCAATGTTTTGATCATCTCTATACCAAGATAAAGTCGGAATCGGTGTAGTTACACTAACTGCAATCCCGCCAAAAAAAAAATGATGTCTTGCAAAATTAATCAAAATTTAAGCAAGTCTTACCTTGAACTGTAAATCTAAATAATTCATTAATACGGGCTTCTGCACTTTTTAAACCATGCAAAAATTTGGGTGCTTGACTCTTCAAAATCAATTGTGCTCGTTCATCTTCATTTAATTGATTTTGAATATCTTCAACTGTTAATTCAGCTGAACTTCTAGCTTCTCCCATACAATTTTTTGCTATACAACAATAAGAACCTAACGAATTGGTTCCTGTTAATTGATAAACATCACCAGGTTTTAATTCTTGACCATCTTTGAACCATCGTAATAGTGGTGTCGGTGATCCAACAACTTTACACTCAAATGAAACAAGACCTTCTTCAGTTAATACGGCCTTTAAGCTGTCCATAAATCGCGGCTTTCTGAAATGTTTGGGAACTGTAAAGAAGTTTAATTAGAATGGTAGTTCGTAAAAGAATCTTTAAGAAGTTTACTTGACATTTTTACTTCACAAGTAGAAATAGAAACAGCACCCTCTTGACTTGTAGCAACACATTTCCATTCGCCTTGATCAACAGCTTCGGTTGCTTTGATTTCAAGCATGTACCCTCCGATACCATCTGCCATCTGTCGGTACCGACTATCTGGACTTTCATCATCTATCCGACCTTCAGAATTGTACCAAGCTATAGATCGGGGCCATGGCGGTACTGACACTGAAAATTTCTTACATTAATCAAAAAGGAAATATATTTTGAAAAAGTGGAAAACCTTGGCATGATAACAGTAAAGGATCTCCAATTTTAATGGATTCGTCTTGTAAGTCTCGAACGAAAATCGGCGGAGGACCAGACGGGATAGGACTGAAAATAGAATAGTTATGAAACAAAGACTTTCTAAACTCAATGAGCCCCTTTCAAACTGCCGTACACTTCAAGGAGCTCTTTGTCTTTAAATACTTGGTTAGTTTTTGATTTGCACTCCTACTTGTAATTGATAAAAATCGGCTCAGATAGCAAATTTTCAAAACTGGAGATCAAGATTAAAACCTTTCAGTACCTTTCAATTTGTCTTGAAGCGGCTTCTCCTCGGCCCAAAACATGCACTTTAGAGCTTGACACTGCCTTTCCCATACAATTAACAGCTTCACAGACATACGTTCCTAACGATGTAGGATCATCAGGATTGGCAGTTAAAGCAAAAACATCACCGGGCTTGATTTCTGTGCCATCTTTGAACCAACGTAGCAACGGTGTTGGTACTCCAACTACTTTACATTCTAACGAAACTGTTCCTTGTTCTGTTAGAAGAGCGCGTAATTCTTCCAGGAATTCCGGTGGTTTATAAGTTTTCGGCACTAAATTCATTTAATTTGTTTATAATTTTGATTATATTTTTAATATGGATAATTTATACCGAGTACATTGAGGTAGCAACAACTGGTAGCTTGACCTGCATCATTTCGGGCGATACAAGTCCATCGTCCTTTATCTTGAACGGTTACAGGAGCTACATCGATACAGTAGAAACCACCTTCGTTGATGAAACGTAATCTATCATCGGCTTCTACTGGCTGTTCGTTGTGCAACCATTCAATCTAAATTTTATGAATTATAAAAATCAATTTAGGACAAATGAAATATTTCAGCATGAGCTCATATAGCGATCTAAATTAAGACATTATTATTATATCATCATTTAAAATAAAATTATCGGACGGTCTAAATCAGCATTACAAAAGAATGAATTCAATCTTTTTGATTTTGAAATTAAGATTTTCGAATGAAATGCAGTTTATGTTTAAACAATTGTTGATACGATTTATTTGATGAAAATTTATGAAACCAATTTGATTATGATGCCTTGCAAATAGACAGTAAATCAACTAGTAGTTTTAATTTTGAAAATTTGCCAATATTGTTGTTGATTTCAAAAATATTTCTACTAACGCTAAATTATATGTAGATAGTTAAATTTTTTATTGAAAATTTGACCGGAAAACAATAAAAATATAAATAATTTTTAATCTATTATCGAATGTTTGCATGGTAGAAAAATCCCTGACTAATTTTACAATTTTTAAATTAAACAAAACAGCAAAAATTTGGAATATTTGTAACAACGCCAATTAGTTTTATTATTACAGACATTATTCATACCGTAAGTCTGGAGAAGCTTCTTATTTCAACTAAGAATCGTGTCCTCGTGCCAACTTTGACAGAGAGGTCGTTGAGTCGCCGTAGGAATGCCGGAGGTTCACCATCATCATTCGATCCAGATGAGGTATTTACACGCAATTCCACATCACGTGTCGCTATACCATCCGGATTTTTGGCCATTACACGATAAACTCCAGCATCTGATTTTTGTACATCATCCAATGTTAATTGGATGATATTAGCAGTGATTCGGTGTCGTCGACGGGGTTCTGGAGTTAATGGAGCTCCATCTTTAGACCTAATGTGTTTGCAAAATAATCGTGTTACAATTGGAATTAGACTAAGGCTAAATGGATTAAGGACGGTTTTGTGTATTTTATCTGTTTTTGTAATGGAATTTACCCATCAGGAGTGGAATCCTGTGAAGAGACACACTTGATGTGTTTACTGCTAGAACACTTACAACACTTTGTAACTTTTTGACCCATTGCTTTTATCAGAAAGCTGGGTGTTTTATTACGAAAAATCGTCTATTACGTGCCTCCATCACTAAATTTAAAGGATAATCAACAAATTTTGTTCTGTATTGTTGGTAATTTATGTAAACACATTAGATTAGTTCCAAGCCAAATTGTTGAACTTCAAAAGATCATGGTTATTTGAAAATCAAGTTAAATGTTATTTTTAAACAAAACTTCTAGCAACTATTAGTGGAATTTTGTAATTTTGCAAAACTAAGGTGTTAGTAGATTTAGCAAAAAAACAAAAAATTAAGCTCAGAGAGGCACTTGTTGGATCGTACGCGCAATAGTAAAAAAGTCACACAAACGATTCACACGCTGCCAACTCAACGACTATTTTATAACACACAAAAATTGTGAAGAGCGTCTGTGACGTCTTGACGTTTCTGATCTCACAAAAACTGTCCTTAAAATATATTTTTATCGACCATTTAAAAACAACATCCAATCTATATATACTTTTTTTTTATTATTATTATTTTTAATGCACATTTTATGAATTAATATCGCAATGTTATGTTCTAGATTTTATAGCGAAAAAATCGTGGTTTTGCCACCAAAAATACCAACTTACCATACAATTTCAGTATCATTGCCAATGTCATAAAGTTCTACAGATAATATGGCGGTGTCATTTTCGTTAACAGAAACACACTGTAATCCTTCATCGCGAAAACGTGGGCCGACCTTTACCTCTACTGGTCCACCTGACAATACAATAATTAATGAACGTTTAACAACAATATCGTACGTTTATTGAATGAAAATCATGAATACAGTTTTAAATTAAATTAAACGGCAATATTTATATTTTCCTTAGACCCCATTTAACTCATCTGTAGGCTATTTTTAACTTCCAACTAAATTTAGCATATCAGTTGTATTACCTATCTGGAAATTATTAATAATTCGAATTAACCAAATATGCTTTAAAGTTACAGTTTTTTGGGTATCAAAGGTGATTTTTTGGAATATTTACAATAACTAGGTGCAAATTTTAATTAAAATTTCTATTTTAAGTTTCTAAATTTGATGTTTTATGAAAAATAAATTTGGTTCAATCAGAATTGGAGAGCTGGAGGCGCCAAATATTTATGCATAAAATTCTGTAATTTAAACTGCAAATATGCGGAAAATATTTGTATTTGCGTCAAACCTTCACCGATTATCATTAATAATTAAACAATAAACAATTTGTTTAGTGTTTGGTTTAATAAATGAATCAGTGGTAATTTTAAAATTCCTTTAAAAAATTTGGCACATTTGTCCATTTGCACTATACTCATGTGGTGTAAAAAAAGAATAATCTCATCAACAACAACAACAACAACAAATCCGCATTTTTGTGAATAAAAACTGTATAATTAGGGCTTTTATTTAAAAGTTCTAATTGTGTCAATAGGTAAAAGTTCTTCGAACTGACCTGCAGCAACTTGCATTTCAATTCGTTTTCGATGATTTGTTGTAACAAATAACAGCAATTCGTGGCATATGTTCCCATAAGACTTTCAATAATCCATAATAACAAATTATAAATAATAATAATAATACGTGATTGATTTGTGTCAACAAAAAAAAAATAATAATGAGATTTAACACTACCACACGTCGTCACCGTCGCCGCGAACTACTGAAGACGTCGTCTGCTAGGCTTGTGCTAAAACAGGACCAACATCATCAACGAGGCGTCGTGACGCTTATACAAATATACCGCCACATACAACGATTTAAAAAAAAAATATATCTCATATAGTGTAGTAGAAAAACGAAACGCGACAAATTTAATTATAGGAAAAATACTGATAGTTGTTTTATTTAAGAGTTTTTTATAAAATTGATTTGTTTGAAAACGGTGGATTTTGAAAGTAGCGCGCTTCTATGTGAGTGGTGGATTGATTGGCGAATAGTGGCGCAGGTACGCACTCATACAGTCGCAACGGTCGAACCAGCTTGCATCGCGTCCTATTTGCTTTGCTGGCCTCGCCATCTCTGAGAGTGTTTCATAGGCAAACGCCGCCATTACACTACGCCCTCACAGGTCATTTTAGGAGTTACAAGGTAAGTGTACGGATTTTTATTAATTTCTCTTAAAAACTAAAAATTCCATCAAAAAACAATCAACCAATTTGTTAACAATTAAAAAATACATAATTTAGTTGGCTTTTGAATTGGATAATCGATCAAAATTGTATAGAAAAAATCGTCTAATATTTGAATGTGTATAGTGGCTGTGTGAGACCATCATTTTCTATGTCTCTGATGACAGCGCCAACCGTGCTAATTTCTCGAAATTTTTGTTGAAATGCCCCCTACATCCGAATCTGTTAAGTAGAAGGAATTGTCAGGGGTATATTTTGGAAATTAATTAAATCAAAAATTGTTAATTAACGTTAATTAGGCATTTGTTAAAAACACAATTTCCACATATATGACGGCGTCCTATTTTTAACGCAACTGTTGTAACGAGAAAATGGCGTCAAGCCACCTTGATCCATTATAATTATTACAATTTATTATTATTATTGAATTTTTGGAGGGAAAACTATTAAATTCCGTTACACCACTATCATGATTAAACAATGAATTTTTGGTTAATTACAAGACCCAACAATCAAATAATTGGTCGTAATTGAACAATTGATAAAAGAAGGGGAAAATATAGAAAATTAGGTCTCTTTTTGTACATAATTTCTATACATTTTAATAATAATCGATTTTAATTCCAGTATCGTAACGTTGGCTAAGATAATTGAGATTAGTGCAGCATGACTGCACAATTTACCCACAACCCCATCAAATTAGAGGGTGTCGATTCATCGGAAAACGTTACAGAAATACAGTCGTATTTGGCTGGTTTCCAAAAGGAAATTGGCAGTGATGGACCCCTTCAACAAGCTGCAGGTATATTTCCAATTATTTAAAAAAAATAAACAAAATTGGCAAATTTTCTTTCATATATTAAAGGTGAAGATAATGATGGTGAAGCTGAAGAAGGCACGTATTTTGTTGATCAATCCGGTCTCTATTATTATCAAGCAAAAGGTGAAAATCAACCAGTTATGACAGTTATGACAACTGGTATACCATCAGAATCGGATGGTAATAGTGGTGGTAATGATGATGGTGAAGAATTTGTTATAACAAATGCACAAAATGCTGATGAAATGGAAACTGAAGATAATGATGAAGGTCTACCTAGTCAAGATACAGAAAATCAGATATTAATTAATTCAGGAAATGCTTATCAACGTGTCACTGTTGTACCAACTGATGCAAATTCAAGTGAATTAAGTTATGTATTGATTGTACAAGATCCATCTGATATGAAAGAAGGTGAACAAACTGATGGTGAACAAGATATGACAGTTTATGATTTTGATGAACAAGAGGAGCCGGGTGTTGCCGATTCAGAAGCTGAAGATGATAAATCGAAAATTGTTAAAATTTTACCAAGAAAATCACAAGTTGTATCCCAAGCACATATGTGTAATTATTGTAATTATACAAGTCCAAAACGTTATTTATTATCACGTCATATGAAATCACATTCAGAAGAACGTCCACATAAATGCAGTGTATGCGAACGTGGCTTTAAAACATTAGCATCATTACAAAATCATGTAAATACACATACAGGAACTAAGCCGCATGCTTGCAAATATTGTGATTCAGCATTTACAACTTCAGGTAAATTGTTGTAAAATTTAAACAACATTTACAAAAAAAAAACTCTTCACTTTTATGTTTTAAATGTTTAGGTGAACTTGTTCGACATGTCAGATATCGACATACACATGAAAAACCACATAAATGTCCAGAATGTGAATATGCAAGTGTTGAATTGTCGAAATTGAAACGGCACATACGGTGTCACACTGGAGAGAGGCCTTATCAGGTAGGGTATGCAATTTCAACAAACAACTACCACCTACAGCCCTGGCCAAAACGTGTTGAACACACTGTAAAACTGTCAATATTCCGTTAGCCCATCCTTTGTTCACAAATCTTAGACGCCAGTAGGCACCACACGCTCTGGATGGTATTATTCCTCCACATGGGGAGGTTAGAAATAAAGAAATGTCGTCTTAATAGCTTCCAAACTTAATTTCTTAATGGAGAGCCAAAATGATAAGTGCTGGGAACTTCCTTGGTTCCAGCAAGCCATGATTTCTTTATAGCTTTGCAGATATTCAACCTTCTTTTTGTTGTTACGACAGGCATTGATCTTTCAATTTCTTCTGACAAATCCGTAGCAAGCTTGGACGAAGTCTTTATGCTCACACTTCGAAGTGGTCCCTTTTCGTCCAATTCTTTGTTGAGTGCAATCTGATCCGGTATCTTCCAGTCGTGTGCATAATGTTTCTACACAAACACTTAACAATTTTGCAACTTCCTACTTGACATTCGCCTTATTCTTTTAGGCCCAGTTCAGCATAAGTTTCTTATCAGAGACTTAGCATCGTTTGTGACCGACCTTGCCTTTTATTATTTGAGCATAAGACTCATTTTACATCGCCACCTACTTAAAGTCTCATCAATTAGAATGAACCTTATCCACAATGAACATAAGGTTGACTATACAGGATTGGGCAAAAGTCCCGGAATGGTCAAATAACTCAAGATTTGGTAAAGCTACAGATCTGATTTTTTGGATATTATAGTTTTAAGTTATGATCTATTAATCTAGAATATGTTGGTGAACTTGGCGCTTCCTGTTTGACCGGAAGTAACTATCAACTTGCTTATTTTAAATAGAATGCTATATTTTTTTGTACATTTTTGAATTCTACATATTAATCTTGACTATACTATATTAGGGTTCCCTATACCTACCTATAACCGTTTGTGAGAAATTTCAATTTTTTTATCTTAAAAAATGTCTGGTACCCCAAATTTGAAGTAGTTTTAAGAGTAGTACCTTACTTTATCTTAGTGTAGTTCATAAAAAAGGGCATTAAGTGCCTTTTTGTATCAAATAACCAACTTTTACTCGAAAATGAAATTAATTTTTGAAATATCAACTCTCGTTATATCAAAAAGTGTGCTTAGACTGTATAACGTTTAATGGATATGGAAACAGAAAAAAACTGTAATATCTCACAAACGGTTACCCTAATACAGCATAATCAAGATTAATCCGTAGAATTCAAAAATGCCCAAAAAAATATAAATAAGCAAGTTGACAGCTACTTCCGGTTGAAGCGGAAGTGCCAAGTTCACCAAAATACCCTAGATCAATAGAAGTTTACTATCTGAAAAAATTCAGATCTTTAACTGTACGAAATTCGGAGATATTTGACCGTTCCGGGACTTTTGCCCAAACCTAATAAGTCTCGAATAAGGTATTGAAACTGAACTGGGCCTTAGCAGCTGTACTAAATAATACAATAATGCTTTTGGCCAAGGCTGTATATTAGGGCGAAAAACAAAGAATGTACCATGTTTCATAGAAGCTTTGAATAATCAGACACGGCTTTTGCAAATGATCAAAATCCGTAGAGATTTGTGATCTTTGTTTTTCTTCAAATGTACCAAAAATAATTCTTATGTGGATTATATCTCTGATTGTGTGTTTTTTTTGTGATTTTTTCAGTGTCCACATTGCACTTACGCCAGTCCAGATACATTTAAATTGAAACGTCATCTACGAATTCACACTGGTGAGAAACCATACGAATGTGATATTTGTAAAACGAAATTCACTCAATCCAACAGTCTTAAGGCTCATAAATTAACTCATAATAGTAAGACCTTTTTTTTTTTTGTATAAATAAATAATTTCACTAAATCATAATTATTGATTTTTTGATTAATTATAGTTGGTGATAAGCCAGTGTTTCATTGTGAATTTTGTCCAACAACATGTGGACGTAAAACAGATCTACGAATTCATGTACAAAAACTTCACACTAGTGATAAACCATTAAAATGTAAACGATGCGGTAAATCATTCCCAGATCGATACAGTTACAAGGTAGGTTTGTTTTTTACAAAAAAAAAATTATGTAAAACTGGAAAGATTAAATCATTTATTGAAAATTCCAGGTACACAGTAAAACTCATGAAGGTGAAAAATGTTATAAATGTGATCTATGTCCATATGCATCAATATCAGCACGTCATCTTGAATCCCATATGCTTATCCATACAGATCAAAAACCATATCATTGTGATCAATGTGATCAATCATTTCGACAAAAACAATTATTAAAACGTCATCAAAATCTTTATCATAATCCTGATTATATACCACCAGCACCTAGAGAGAAAACACATGAATGTCCAGAATGTGCACGTGCATTTCGTCATAAAGGTAATTTAATACGTCATATGGCCGCCCATGATCCAGATCCAACAATACAACGTAAACAATTAGAATTGAAATTAGGTAGACAAAAGAAAATACAAATGATTGATGGACAACAAGTTGAAGTTATACCTGGTATGGATTCAGATGAAGAAGATGAAGAGGATGAAGATGATGAAGAAGAAGCTGAAATTGATATGATGGCTGTTGAGGGTTCAGATGGACAACAATATGTTGTATTAGAAGTTATACAATTGGCTGATGGTGAAGAACAAGCTATGGTTGTTAGTGGGGATAATAGTGGGGAATTATTAACTGAAAATATCCTACCAGATAATGGTAATTATTTGAACCGGTTCCCACCTAGATTTTATTTAATTAATTTACAAAAATTTCTAGATTTAAATGGAGATGTTATAAAAGCATTACAGTCAGCTAGACGGGTATACAAAGAAGAAGATATAAAGAAAACTGAAAATACTGAGAACGACATGCAGAATTGTTTTGGATTTGATGTAAGTTTTTTTTTTGCTGAAAAAAACTAATGAATTTACGGATAATTGTTTTACAGGAAGATGAAGATGAGGAAGAGGAAATTCCAGGTAAAGGAACAATTACGCTTTTAGATCAGATTGACTGAATTCTCCGAATTAAATTATTGTCATTACTAATATTAATTTTTAATTATTATTATTATTGTCTATGTAAGGAGTTAATTTCGTTTAATTATTTTTATTATTTATAATAATGGAATTAATTAGTTTAGATTTATCTCAAATCGTTTAAATTTGTACAATTTTGTATATATACTTAATACTTTGATAGAAAATACTGTTTCATCTTTATGTAAATATGTTTAGTTGTAATAATTATAAGTGGATAAGTGTATCTTGTTTCTTAGTTAATTATTAATAAATAAAGAGGTAATTTTAAAATGATGGAATTGGAATTTAAAAACAAACAGTGTTTTAAACTAAATAGAGTTATATTGTAACAGTTTATTGTGAAATGAAGATAATAGAAGGAAACAAAATAATTTACAATATATTTTTAATATAAAAAATCTACAAAAACATATTATATATGAGTACTCTTCCGTAAGTATATATAACAACAAATGCTCAGTTCTTTTCAATAATAATAATAATAATAATAGTGCGATTGTATATAGACTTAATCGAAGAAGGCAGTTGTATTTACTGAATTCTCTCTATTATCAATTTTATCACTTTACTTTGTTTTGTATTTTAGAAATTATTGGTTATTAGCAAATTTAAACAAAAATTACAATTAGTAGGCAGGCCCTAATTTGTTACTAAATTACAACATAAAGAATTTTTTAATTAAACAAATCAAATATAGAACAAAATATAATAATTGCCGCAAAACTTTATAAAAACAATCAATATCTTTCGAGCCTGCAACTAATTGTTATTGTTATGGTGAATTTGGATTAATACAAAATTGTTCTTTTTGATTTGCATAATTCATATCATCTAAATTAAATTTTAATAAAACACCCAACATAATACCCAAAATTAACATTAAAATAATTATAAAAATTTGATAATACTGTGAACGTTTTAATATTTTGTTGGTATCATTTTGATTATCTAATAATTTATTTAGAATTGAAGAAATTTGGTTTAAATCAACATCACTTGTTATACCACCACCACTAGTACCATTCAATAGTACAGAATTGGCTTTTTTGATAATTTCATTCAATTGTGTACATTTCAAACGATGCTGATGTACTTTACGTCCAGTTGTATCTTTCCATAATTGATTCAAATCATCTTGTTCGTTTGCATTAATTATTGTACTCATCAATAAGAATTTATCCGGTGATAAACCACCTAATTTATAACCGGATAATAGTGTTACTTTGATTTTAGTTTTAGCACCTGGTGTTAAAACACCAAAACTAGGCCGTACTTTGAACTTATCAGGTGATGTAGTTTTCAACTATAATAAAAATTTGAATAATTTGTTAAAAAAATAATAAAATCATACTTACTTTAAATGAAACAAGAACAACCGGATCGGTATTTTGTAAGTCCAATGTAGCGACCAATTCATCACCTTCTTTAACGAATGTAAGTATACCGGATGGTTGTACATTAAGAACACCACCACCACCATCTAGAAAACTATATTTAATTAAGAAATCTAATTGGATAATTACATTTGAATTTACCGTGATCTTTTTCACTATTTGTGTGATCTCCACCTAAATCTGACATCGACCCTTCAGCAAAATGTACCTATAGCAATATTTTATTGATTAGTTAGAATTATTTCTTTTTTTTTCGTTGTTGTTGGGGAGATGCAAGGTTGCCAATCTTCACAGGAATAATCATCAAATGTAAGAAATGGATCAATTTCCACTAGATGTTGGCAGTAATTATGAAACGAAGGCAAATGATAATGTTATTTATGAAAAGAATAAAAACACAATAACATGATAGAAATAGTTTAAAAAAAGAAAACAACAATTTTAACCTTGAATAATAGAAATTAGTAATTTGCAAATCATGCAACAATTATATAAATCATTATTTTTTTGTTATTTATTACCGAGTGAATTACGTGATTTTTTTTGACAATAATTTAGATGTTATCGACGTGTTACAAAGGCCATATATGATGATATTTTAAAGATTATTAGCGTCATTAAATAATATAAACACATATAGTGACCGTCAAAGTTCAAGAGAGAAATTTTTCAACAAATACCCCGTGGAATAGCAATCGACAGGGCCGTATGTTCATAATTTTTAAATATTCTTAAAATACCAGAATTTCAAATTTAAGTACAGGACTAGCGCTAATAGACCAAACGTTAACAACAGAAACCGGTTTTGATTGGTTAACTTTGGAATTTTATTGTTTTATTACTCTTAAAATTTCCCAATCACCCGTGTTGGTTTTTCTAAATTTTTCATAATTCAATCTGTAGGACTTTCATTGTCGGACCACCGTTAGAACGTGAATGTGGTGTCGGACTAGATAAAGGACTCGTAGGGTGCTCTAGGGCTACCAGAACACTCCCATCCTACATTCTACTGCGTTAGTTCTCAACTAGGGAAATCATCTCTTACAAGTCCTACAAACAGTAACTAAGACTGCCGTTAACACTGCCAGAAAAGACAAAGCGGACTGGTTGGAACATTTAGTTTAGTTTGTGGGTCATCCGACTGTAGTCCTATAATTTAATCCTTCATGTCTGCGGACAAAATTATCAAACAAAAATGTAATGTTTGCATTTGAAAAACCAACACTGTAGATTTATTAAATTAAGCGCAGTTATATGCGGAAAAAAATTAAAGATATTGGTGAATCGATGACCAAGGCCAATAAATATTTTCTATAAAACCAAAAATAAACGTTGACCTCTCACCTTTCGATTAGAATTATTGACTACACCCAAATTTGTTGTTGGAGATGATGGTGTTGGTGTTGTCTCATCGTCCGGTAAAAAACTGAAAACGTATTCATTCTTGCCACCCCAACAGACTAATGCCTCTTCTAATGGCACATACTCTTTTATATCTTTCTTATTAAGAAATTTGATTTTCTGAACAGCCTTCTCTGGTAACCATGATTTAATGATTTTAAAAGCAGCTAAATATTTATCGTTAATTAGTGCAACATAATCGATTAAATATTATCAAATACTAACCATTTAAAATCCATGGCATCTCAAAGATAAGTATATAATTTAAAAAATATGGATAATACTGTTTGAATAAGCCAATTAAATATTTAGTAAATTCCATATCCATATTAGCTAAACCACAACCTTCCATATCAAAAAATAACGTAATTGGACGTCCATTATCACGTTTTTCCAAATATTCAAACCAATAGATGACACACCGTTTCAATTCATCGATATCTATGGCATTTTTAACATATTTTTTACATTTAAATACGAACAATGTACAACCGTCTTTATCATGACCATGTGGGAAGAAACCACCACTACTAAGGATGTCTTTTCTGGCAGTTTCCTTAATTTCTACAAAAAAAAACAACAACAAAAATGATTCATCTCGTATATATATTTTTGTAAATAAGTGATTCTACCATTTGCACCAACTTCTTTACGCCAAGTTAGCGATTCCCCCATCATTTGTAGAGCCAACTCTTGATTACCATCAGTGTGTCGTAAGAATCGATGCAACCATTTATCGTCTGTTTTGACCCTTTCTATATCCTTGGGATGATAAACTACAATCATAATTTATTTAGATAACAAATCGATTATTATTGTTTTATTGAAATTTATTACCATCTTGTCCTTTATTTGGCAGTTCTTGTAGAAATTTATTTCTTAATTCATTGATTTGTTCAGTTAAGTCACTCATTCTAATTAATTAATATTCCAAC
This sequence comes from Lydus trimaculatus, assembly GCA_037414755.1. Classification (NCBI taxonomy): domain Eukaryota; kingdom Metazoa; phylum Arthropoda; class Insecta; order Coleoptera; family Meloidae; genus Lydus; species Lydus trimaculatus. The sequence goes on along the minus strand of JAZBGY010001314.1, from coordinate 237 downwards.
AGCTGTTCACAATCGAATTACCTTCCTATACACTATTCTCTATTATTATTATTATTATTATTGATATCAACTTATCACTTCTATCACAAAAAAATACTTGAAATTTGTACTGAAGATTGTCGCTCTACAAGGCTCCGTATATCGGATCTGGTCATTCGACAATATTATTTTCGATACTAATGGATAATTGCCATTATCATTTTATTTATTTATTTTTTTTGGATTATTATACGTTAT
>JAZBGY010001313.1:0-24183 GCA_037414755.1 Lydus trimaculatus | reverse complement strand
AATCAAAGCTTGTGGGGATCACGTTCACTAGTGGTCAGAGCAGGTATTTTTTTATAGTGTGTTATTGTGGACATTCGTGGACATACTGTTTTTTCTATTTTTTAGCACTGTGTACAATAGTTTGGCATAATTTTTAGATAGCAAAAGAAAATACGTGGTCTCAGTATGTACCTAAAGATGCTTCACTTGGACTTGACAGCTCAAGGAGTTTAAGTAACTTTTATAGATGAAAAACCGAATACGAATTTACTATTGCAGCAAGCAACTATAGCAATGATCACAGATGGGTAGGTAGTCATTCAATGAAGAGAAAAGACCATCGGCTGGGCAGGTAGCCCTCAATGTGTTAAAAAAGAATCACCATACACAAGAACTACTATGAGGGTTTCGTGCTTGGGCTAGCTTGAGTTTTAGAAAATGATCCTCGTGCTTGGGTTAGCTTGAAGTTCTGGTAAATGATTCTACGGCTTGGGGTAGAGCTCGAGTTTATGGAAAATGATTCTAGGGCTTGGGTTAGTTTGGAGCTTTTTCAAATGATGTTCTTGGTCTCGGGCTAGATCGAATTTTTGGAAAATAATGCTTTCGAGTTCGAGTTTTCGTAAAATGATACTTGAATCCCGGGCGAAATTTTCGGAAAATTATTCTCGACAGCTCGGTTTACCTGAAATTTTTGAGAGTTCGTCAATTGATTTCAGTTTCGACTTAGGCTTTCCCGGCTCCGAGTACCTGGATCGGATTCGCTGAGTCCGTCGGGTTCATTGAAGACTTTTTAGAATAATCGACATTTAGTGCATAACTGATTTTAGATGGCTAATCGTTTCAGAAGAGCCGCACCAGCACTTGAACTTATTGTTTGTTTTCGATGTGAAATCACCACCACCCTTTATTGTTTTCATACTTTGTACTTTGCGTCTGTTGCAGTTTCACTGTTTGCTCTTTCGTTGCCAATGCACTGTTTACAATTGGATCATAATAGTTGGAAAAAATATACCGAGCATTACTGATAGGCCCCATACACCTGTGAACAAATTGCGCAACAGAGGCTGTTGTTCAAACAATTTAGTAGTGTATGGTGTTGTTTGTCGTGCTGCGCAACTAGTTGCAGAAATTCAAAATTGTTTGAAATTAATTGCACACTGAGTGGCGTTGCGCAACTAATGCATCGTGTATGGGCTTTGTGCAACACATTGTGTAATAACTGCAGTTTCTTTTTCACGCGTAGAATACATGTTTCGGTAGGTACACGACAAAAGCAACTGGAGTTTGCATGAAATTGCGAATAGTGTATGGACGACCTTTGTTTGCACAAGAATCTGTTGTGCAACGTCAGTTTGTGCAATTTGTTCGCAGGTGTATGGGGCCTATGACAATTAAACCAACGTCTATAAATTCAGAGAGAACATTTCCTGCGACAGCTAACAAAAAATTCGTTCCAGACTTTTTACACAAATCATTAAACGTATTAGTATTATCGAAGTTTCATTTTCTAAATAGAGAACTATAATATTTTTGGGCGGGCCTCGGATCCGGATAATAATCCGAAATAATCATGAACCCGACTCGGATTCATCGCGTCCGGACAGACTGAGTCTTCCCAAACCTTAGTTTTGACCTGTTGATGCTGGAACGAGAAACGATTGCTGAATCAAAATAGCCCAATATCGCTTACCATTAAGATTCGTTTTAAAAATAATAAACCGGGCGACGGGATGCGATTTCTTGTAATCATAGGAATTTTTGAAAATGAAGTATTCTATTTATATTAACCCAAATTAACAAATTTTTATAACAAATAACCCTACAAAATTCAACGTAATAACTAATTTGTACAACAAAAATTGGAAGATACAAAAAAAAATTACGATATCATCACCTGACTATTATTTCTAATTAATTAAAAACAGTGTAAAAGAGAGCGTGCCAATTTAATTCAGCATTTTTTTAAAATATTTTAGAAACTTATTTAATACCCCTCTACTCCCCAAAAAAAAACCAAACTAAATAATCAATCTACAAACAACTACAAACAGATAATTGTCAAAGCGATTGTTTATCAAGCGGTAAACTTTCGATTCCCATCGACCAAATAATTGGATACTCGGTTTCCACAGTAACAACAGATGATCCATTATAAGTATTCGAGGTACTGACTAGATGGCCAAATTCCATCTCTGTATCATCTACAATTAATATTTAAATTAAATTAAATAATGTTTGTTGTTATACGAGTAATATATTACTTAGATTCCATTTTAAGCCGGTTGTTGTGACACGAGTTGGCTTTAAAATTGGCATCAATGCACACCATTCTTGATTCTTTATCAAAACTTCTGGTATCTTAATTTCATGTTTAGATTCGTTTAATATCCATGTTAATGAATCCGAAGAAATTTGAAATAAATCAATATTTGATAAGATAGTTTTAGCTTTAAATAATGTACTGATATTTGCCATAATCTGATCGAATCGTCCTGATGTATCGGCAATTACATAAATCTCTTCTAACTAGAAAAATAAAGAAAAGACTATACTTAAAATTATTATCTGTCAACGTTCTAGTAACGATTCTCAAATTAATTAATCAATTATTACATTAACACTACTTGATTTGCAATATTCATTGATTTCTCGTAGTGATTTAGTAAAATCAGTCTCATTTTGATTTGGAGTTCTAACAATAAGTGTCTTTTGTTCAGTTGATAAACAATTTAATGATTCTTCAGATATTGAATCCAAATCACCAGTTACCAATTCCGGTATTAATTTCGGTTCCAATTCAATATTATTTGATTTTAACCAAGATAACCATTGATTTGTACCACCATCAACGGTAACTCGAAGCTGTGCTACACAAAAAATTATTGTTAATAGATTAGAATGATTAGAATTTTATTTTGACAAATAGACACCTTGTTTCCATAGATTTAATAAAAAAATCGGATGCTGTTTTATAGGTGTATTTAACACTACTACGGCGTAATTTGTATTTTTCTTCTTTTTCAATAAAGTTTCACAAGGTTGCCACATTTTTATTGGATGATTTTTAGACATTGTTCTATAGATGATAAGAATCTTTATTTTACTGATTAATCCAGCCAAACGCATTAAAAAAAATAATTAGAAATAATTAGAAAACCCGTAACCTTGCCATTATCACAGACGAAGGGATTTGTAATTGAGGTTATATTGTTTGTTGATAAAATTTGATTGACTATTTGTAGCTCTTCTAACCAACTCACATATAACATCAAAATCGAAATATTTAAGTTGTGTCGTCATATTTCCATTACTTTGTAATAAATTTGAAATACGTTCATACAAATAATATGCCACAATTTTTACTTGTGAATAATAAAATGAATATATTTGTTTTTAAATTTGAGCTACTATTAGTTTCATAAATTGGCTCGGTTCGCATAATAGCGTAAGTTGTATTTAACAGTAGCCAATCGAAATTTGTAAATCGCTCCGGTCTGATTGATGTTAATAGGCGCTAAATTTGAATAAATCAATAATTTCTTAAAAGATTTGTAAGAATTTTATCATAGATAAGCTGAAAAACAAATCATTAGTGGTTAGTTAAATATTTAAAACACAGATATGGAGTCAATCTTGCAATTCAACCCACATCATTTTGATAATTTATTGTTTATCAGTTGAACGGAAGTGAAATTATTGTATCATCATTAGTTTAAAAATGTTTAAAATCCAAATTATAATGAATTTATTTATAATAAGTGTTTTAATTTTATTACCATTTTGTTTAGCTAAATATGGTAAAATTAAAGATAGGACTAAATGTCCATCAGTGAAACCACTTAGAAATTTCGATATAAAACAGGTCAGTCTAATATAAAATCTAATTACGTTTTACATAATTCTAATTTATTTTAATTAGATGTTGAATCAATGGTATGTAATACAATATTATGCTAGTTCAGAAGAGGCAATCTTTTATCGTTGTATGCGTGTTGATTTTACAAAATCAAATTTACCATCAGATATAACAATGAATTTCACTTATATGTTTACCGATGATCCATTCAATGAGAAATTAATTGGCAATATTACATGGACAATACCGGACTTATCTCAACCAGCACATTGGGTTCATTCTGAAGATTTTTGTATAATTCATCAATTTTAAAATGAATTTATTTTAATTAAAATATTATTTACAGATGAAGGTGTTTATAATACGTACGTTTTAGACACAGATCATTCATCATGGGCATTATTATTGCATTGTGCTGAAAAATCAAAAGTACCAAGATATTTATCCAGTTTTATAATGAGTCGTGAACCAAATCTTGGTATTAATGTTATATCGTATTTAAGGGATAAAATCGTTAAATATGATATTGATGTATCGTATATGTTTGATATGGTACAGGATAATTGTGAATCTAATATAGGTGATGATCCTTATACTTCTGTGCTAATTGATAAGATCTATGCACCGATAAAGAAAAATCCGATGAAACATCACGAGTATACGGTTGATTAATTAAAACAAACGCTTTATTTTAACTTTATGCATGTATTCAACGTTATACGGCAATATATGTTTCTTTAAGTAGCCTTGTCTTTTATCTAAACCTATATGTACTGTTTTGTTGAATATTTCGAAAATAAATATGGTTTATTTTCAGTTAAACCGTAGGCAATCTAAACTTTCCAGATACTTCAAATTAGTGATGCAACGGACCTCGATTTCAAGTTCCGTAAAAGCAGAAGCTACGCAATAGTTTGGACTACTGTTCCTGCTTCTGCTTCTATATTTTTAACTGAGGTATAATAAAACTTTTAAGCGTAAGTAATATGTCCTACATTTTACATTTGACGCATTGCACGGATACCTCGCCATAGATCTAGTTTCAAAGTATTTCCTTTTAAGTATAAGCACTAATGTATTTACTTAAGTAATTAATAGAAAACCGACAAATTGGTGCTCCTTCAACAAGGCGCTTTTGGGAGGGGCACAATTTACACAAAAGTAACCGCGGCTGTTATAGGGTCATGAACATCGATATAGGGCTTACCTAGATGCTTACAAATGAAGATTCTTTATGTGGTGCTATATAAATGCTCACAAATACCCTGCATTGTTGCCTGTAGCTCGTCGTCGGTTTTTGTCTACTCCACCAAGTCGTATTGATAGTGAGCAGCTATTTAGTAGACAATCCCTAGTAGTCCATGACGAAAAAAGGAACAGACTGCATGGTGGAAAGGCTACGAAGCTCCTTTTTTTAAAAACACAACTTAATTTTGATTAGGTACTAATTTTTTCAGGTTCTGTTTCTCATTGCGTTAAAATATAATATATTCAGTTATTTAGACACATTTAGACAATTGAGGCAACGCTGTTTAGTTATGTTAGACTTGTAGAAGTTGTTAGATACTTATTTCAAGAAATTGTTAAGAAAGACTCAATAGTTTAGATTACGAAAAAGAATTGCTGAAATCTTAGAAGATGACAGGTTGTTTAAACCGTTCCTGAGGTTTTTCCTTCATGATCAACTGAAGATAATGGTTAATTTGTTCATTTACCCTCGTTGGAAACCTTAAATTACTGAAAAATAAAACATTCTGCTACGTTGAAGCTTCTCAATAAATTTGGAAATTTTCAAGCTGCATAAATTTTGATTGTTTTTATAACAAATTTTCGAATTGTTGAATGATTTACCGGTTTTTGTAAAAGTTATAATAAAACACACCTGATTCTGACAACTACAAAATGTTCATTAATTATAACAAATTCGGTCAGTGATCAGTCTTTCAAATATAAACTAATGATTGAATTTTATCTGTTTGAAAATCTGTAGAATTTCGGGAAAAAAAAGACAAAAACGTTTATATTTTAATTAAATTGTTAAAATTTATGTGATAAATCATAAAATATATTTTATTTATTACCATTATGGGTATTATATAATGTAAAGTTATTTTAAATAGCCATTATACTAATAAATTGTAGAAATTCTCGTAATATAGCAAATAACAGGAATAGAGGACATAGATTCTGTCCTGTTCCTGTAAGGTTTTTAATGATTTATTACTGAACCAATCATGCCATAAACAAAACAAGCTTAATTATTACGTTCTTTATGCACATAGTTGCTACTGTAATAAAGCTTCTAATCAATAAGTAACGATAATTAATAATTAATTATTTTTTCTGGCTTTGATCTAATAATATAAATTAAAATACTACAGTCTATAATATGATGTTGTTCTCTAAATTTCTGGAATGAACAATGGGAGACCTGTAAAGATTGGAGACCAGGTGTTCTCCAACACAGTCTGCTTATAAAACTAATTATAAACGCTATTCAAAAGATAATCTATATATATACATTTTGTTCGTATTATTTATTTGGCTCGTATTGTCGCCATACTATTATGTTCAACAATTTAAACAATTAAAAATTACACAAATTTCCATTAAACTGACGTAAAACTTTACCACAGAAACACAAATATTTTAACAGAGTAATTCAAGAGACTTTCCGCAGAGTTGCGCTACAGTAAATTAACTACAGAGTTTACATTGGAAGTAGAAGCGTTAACGCTACCGTTTAAATAGTAGAATGTCATCCATGGCTACTTGCAATCAGTGGCAAACAAGACGTCTAATCTAATCGTATGTGTCGTTATCAACATTCACTCCAAACAGAATGAAGGTTGCTTGTATGTCTACCCTTTAGTTGAAATTCTCTGAACACAATAGGTGTTAATTTTTTTATTATATAGAGATACTCTCTTGTATATTTTCTATGATTAAAGAGCTTCAAAGAATTGGTAACATGATTAAAGACGAGATTTCTTATTTAAAAGTAATCTTTATGGAAGACAAATTCAAAACTTTCTGTCTGGAAACATGACAGTCTTTAATGACTTAAAATTTATTGATTAATAATTGTTTCAATTAACCTTATACAAAACAATTTATCAATATTAGACACTTTATTTATCGTTTTATTCCACGTTTACTAAATAATACATGAAGTCTTGAAGATGCTATTAGGTGCCTCTATTAGTACACGTACATGTTTACTAGAAAACTGATGGTGATGATGGTGTTTTTGGTGATGGTTGTTGTAGTAGTATGTAGTAGCAGTAGTAGTAACAGTTGTGGTAGTACAACAGAAACCTACTGGAAGTGTAAATTGTTCCAATAGATCATGACCAGAAAGCCTCAGGTGTAGCATTTACATAATGTAGACGGGCTTCCAAATATGCCTCGCTTTCGAACACCACAATGTTAATTACAATCACTATTTGCAATTAAAAAGAACCACTTAGTAATTAGTAACGTTGATTTACAACAGTATTATTAAGAATTGCGCGGTTTTTCTTTTTAATATTCATTGGTATTCTATATCGCGGTTGTGCTGTTGGTTCCTATAGATTGGTATGCATTTTTGAGTACAAATCGAAAACTTGTTTTTGTACAAATTGATTAACGAAACAGTGGAATAAGAAAACTGCTGAGAAATCTTCCATACAATTGGAGATGATTTGCTAATTTTACAATGTGAGTTTCTATCTGTTGTTACTGTAAAATGTTGCTGTCATTACACTTTGATAGATCTTAATTAATGTACTATTAATAACGCTCGGTAAACATTAATCTGCTATTATTAATATGTATTTACATCTGCCTAGTTACATATGGACACTACAGTTATATTTAATGTGTATTTGACAGGCACCACATAACAGAACATATACACGCATACATACAAGTACAGATTTTGACTGTAGAACATTAGGTGATGAATTATTCAGTTATGAAGGGGACTAATCTACAACTAACAACATTAATTAGTCAAGGTCGGCATCATTACAAACATTAACTACTTGTCTTTTTTCTTGTAATATTCAAAGAGTACAATCGATCGCCCGGCGCATCCACCAATTTTACACCAACTCTAGTTTGAAAGAAAATAAGGATTTTTTTCGACAGAAAATTTGTAGATTTTAAATTTTCTACATAAAAACAACCGGAAATTACTGTCCTTGCAACTTTCCTACCACCACCCTCGTCTTTCTCACCAAATTGCAGTAGCAATTGATTTTACAAATACCAACGTTTTTATCTGGAAACTTCACAACTATCGTCCAACATTCGATGTGAATACGAATCATGAACATAAAGATCTCTCAAACTGATTGGTGATGAACAATATGCTCCTGTTGAAATGTTGTAGGTATACGAAAAACTTTACGATTAGTGTTGTTCTACCATGTACAAAAAATACAAAAAAAACACAACAAATTCTGAAAAGATACATTTGTTAAATGTTGTAAAATATATGCGCATCAAATGTTGGTTACAACATTTTAAAAATAGAAAGTTTATGATAACCGGTGTTTTGACAAAAATAACTAGAAGCTTTGTATAAGTTTTCCAACGGAACATAGATGGCAGCCAATAGCGGCAGTGTTGCTGTTTTGTTACCACGTTCACAATATGCTTCCTGTTAGATAGGCGACGTTCATTTCCCTTGTTTATTGTCTTAGTAGGGATGCTTTTGACGTCCTGACTCAGTAAACTCGCCTTTCAATATGTATGTTTGTCGGTGTACGTCTCTTGTAAAATAGGTACGCTTACAGATTATACACAGCCTATACAAATAAATATTTAATAATTTTTTCATTAGAGGAAAAATTATGGGTAAACTTGACTTGTATTTTAAATAAATCATAATTAAAAAATACTTTATCGCTAAAATTGAGACTTGGAAGACTTTATCTCGTCTCGAACTAGAGTGTACATAAAGACACAGGTGTATTGTTCGTTTTGTGTTACTCACAGGGTATTATTTTTATAAAATGAACAACTGTAGATATAAATCCGTATTGTAGTTGCTATTGCAAACTTTCCAAATAAGAGATGATTTCAACAATATCGATTATTTATAAAAAATCTTAAAAATAATTGTTTTAATATTAAATTGATATAAATAACTAAAAAAGTATGAACGTGTTGTATTTTTTCAATAAACGGATTTACGACGACTGGTTATGTGTTTGTGACATAAGCTCAAGTTAATGGAATGTCAGATATTTGATAAGATTTCTTCGTTTTCTCCAATCCCATCCCAAAGGTATACGATCGTGATACAATTATAACGACTGAAAAGTATAATGTGTTTTGAGGGCTCGTCAATCGAACGATATATATATCTATGTAATTCCCAATACTATCGCACGATTATAACAGATTTTTGATGATTTATGACAAAATAAATAAATAACTATAAAAAGAAATGATATTTGCATATTAAGCTATATTAAATACTACAGGCTGTTCATAATTTATATCGAATTTGGGGCTCCGTTTCATTTCCTTGCCAAATAATTCTCCAATCTTCTTCTCGTTTGCACGTTTCTCCCTAATTTGTTGGACAGCACGTTGCAATTTTTTATACTGTTCAGATTTATAAGATTTACCTTTAGTTTCTCGTTTCATGTCGTATTTTAATTTTCCAACATCGTCGTCCATTTTCGATGTTAATGCATCATTACCAACATCCACATTTTTAATTAAACCTTTCAGAATTTTTATATGTTTCTCGATATATTCTTTAACTGTTTTAGCCCGATTTTGACAATTGTTATTCAATTTATAATAATTCTCTAATAATTTTTCTAATATTATTAATGTTTCTTCAAGTGCTTTCTTATCAATTTCATTATTTCTGTGATGATTCTGTTGATTTTGTGTAAATAAAAAACTAGCATCTTGATGTGAATTCGGTACATATATAGATGTTAATCTATCATCATCACTTTGAAATTGTGTTAAATCTTTTAAATATTCGTGTAATTCATTAGATAAACGACGACAATTACCATGATGGATCTCTTTCGTTATAAACGTATTCAAACTTTCAGCAAGACGTTTTAATAATTTCTCAGTCTCTATTGGTGAACTACTATCCTTTATTACATCAACTGCGGTCATATTAGCCTAAAATTTGAGCAAACTTATGAAATTGATTAGTAATTAATAATTGAAAGATTACTGATTGAGTGTAGTTGGAGTGTTTTCGTGATAAACCGGAAAATAATTTCTTTTTTTTATCATTCATTTGTGATAAGTCATTAAATATTGATGCAACAATTTTCGATGGTAATTGACCATCAATTAGTTTTGTAAGTGGTTCATCTTCTGTATCGTTGAATTCATTATTTCGTTCTTGAGTTACCTTAAATTTTTGAAATTATTCAAATCATGTTTACTATCGTTTTATTAGCTATACTACATAGAAAGTAATTTGATATTTTCTAACAAATCCTTTTACTTATCTCGATTTGTTTTGGTAAAAGTAGCTGCTATCAAGTATCTCACTTATACGGAGCTGGACAGTGAAGTAAACACACTGGAAACAACATCAGCCCAACCCACCCTTACGACTTTCACATGAGTTAAGACCCAATTATATGGTCCGTTCCGAATCACGAAACTGGTCCATGGTTCATTCTGGCTTGTCATTTTACGAGCTGTAATCAAATTTTGACCAAATTGAAGGTGAAACGTCGCTGAAAAAAAATGGGTAGTAATATAGTGAGTCACGGCGAATCTTCAAGAGCCATTGCCGTCCGCTCCACTGTTCCGTGAAGTTTTACTGACAAAAACGGCTCGCCACTTATATCACACGGTGTGTAGTACGTGGCGCGGCGGACCGAAGAAAACTACAAAATATAGGCCAGGTGAAATTTTTATGCATGAAACCACCAGACAAGTGGATCACGAGGCAAAATTTTCAGACTTTTTCTTTTCTGTTTATCACGTTTTAACTCATATGAAAGCTGTAAGAGTGCTGATGTTTCTCCAATGTGTTTGACCCACTCTCCAGCCCTGTATAAAGGGTATAATTTTGAAATTTGAGTAGTGAAAGTACCCTTAGGGATAATTAAGAAATTTGCTTAGTTCGAGAATAAAATTAAAGATGTGTTAATTATTTTTGTGTGTTTATATTACTTACAGTTGTTGAATTGGGATGCAGCAAATCAGCTCTAATTCCGTTATTTTTGCGCTTATCAGTTTTATGATATTTTAATTGATCTATCAGATGTTCCAAAATATCATGATTTTTGTTTATTTCCATTTGATCTTGTAAATTTCTTGATATTCTCATTTCTGATCCTTCATCATTATTATTTTCAACAATATCATCAAAATCATTAACGTTCCATTCTCTCTTATTTGTTTTTGTAGTATTTGCAGACTTTTCAGGATTTTTATGGAATATTTGCTTGATTTTATCAATTACATCAAACGGTTCATTAGCTTCTGGTTGTTGAACATTATAAGCGTTAACACTATCTACAAAATCATTAAATTCTGATTCTTCTCTTTTACTTGTCTTACTAGAGTTTGTTGGTTTTTCGGATCCCTTATGGAATATTTTTTTGATCTTGTCGATAACATCAAACGGTCTGTCATCGTCAAAATGTGAATTCGGTTGTTGGAATGTATTAAAACTATCATCAAAATCATTAAATTCCAAGTCTCTTTTATTTGTCTTACTAGAATTTGTTGGTTTTTCAGGATTTTTATGGAATATTTGTTTAATTTTATCAATTACATCGAACGGTTCATTAGCGTCTGGTTGTTGAAAATTATAATTGTTAACACTATCATCAAAATCATTAAATTCTGTTTTTCTTTTATTCGTTTTATTATTAGTTGTATTTGTAGGTTTTTCAGGATTTTTATGGAATATTTGTTTAATTTTATCAAATATACCTGATGGTTGTTGAAAATTACTATTTCTCATATGATTATTATTATTATTATTATCATTTATTAAGGCTTTATTTATTTTTTTATTATTTTGTCGTATTCGTTTATCATCAACAATATTTGTGTTATTCTCTTTCAATTCATCTAAATATGGATTATCTTCACTATAATTCTCTTCATCTTTCATATCTAATTTATCTAAAAAATTACGCCTTGATCTCTCATAATTATAATCATCAACATCACCATCATCATCATTATCGCTGTAACTATCAATCATTGAATCATCTAGAAATTTCAATTGACGACTATGAAATTTGATATTTTGGTCATTTTGATTTGTTCGTTTTATTCGTTGATTTGAATTATAGAAATCTTCAATATCTGTATCAGGAACATACTCATCTGATGTTTTATCATCAATAAACTTATTAAGCTCAATTCTATGATCGTACGTATTATCGTGATTATTATTATATTTATGATAAGGACGATTTTGTGTGTGATGACGATTGAATTCTATAAATTTTTGATTAGGCTGCATTGGATCATCGTATGTATCAATTACATCATTGTCGCCGAAATCTACTGAATAAAGATTATTACCTTCCGGATTATTATAATCACCATCTTTATTATTATTTAGAGATCTTTTATCATTAGCTTTCTGTTGTAAATCAGCTAAATTAACAACAGCATAATCAGGAGTTTCTTCAATATTTGAGATTGTTGGTTTGAATTTGGATTTAATGAAAGTTTTATGGACAGAACTTTCAAAATCTAAAGAATTTTCGTTAATTGATTTTTGCTTAGATTCAAAATTTTTTGCATTATCTTTCGATAAACCACGAGATGATCTTCTTGTATTTGAAAACTTTAAAGGTGGAGAATTCTGTACTTTAATTCTATTCTTATGATTATAGTGTAAGTGTCTCTTTTCTCTGTTTTGTAACATGCTAGTTATTACTTCATTTAAAATCTGTAAATTGTAAAGTTATTAATAACAAAAATTTGAATCATGTTCCAGGACATAATGCACATAAGAGTTAAATTCGTCAGATAGCAAGAACGAACGTATGAATGAAAAAAAAACAATAGTGACATTCTGAGTAAGTGTAGATCTAAATTCCTCTTTTTATTAGCTACCTTGTCCCTCCACATCATTACAAACCTTAACTACACATCTTTTCTCTATTAATATTAAAATCGGCGATCGATTGAGAATTAATCCGGCGCATCCACCAATTTCACACCAATAGTAGTTTGAAAGCAAATATGGATTTTTCTCAAGAAAAACTTTATGAAATTCGAATTTTTTGCATAACAAAGCGAAAATTACTGTCCTTACAACTTTCCTACCACATCCTCTGTCTTTTTCACTAAATTGCAGAAGCAATTGATTTATAAATTTTTATCTGAAAACGCCACAACTATATAATTAGCATGTACTTGTACTGTGCTTAAGAGTACGAACGTTTGAGTGAAAATAATTTCACAGAGACATTATGAGAGAGTTCAGAACTAGATTTCGATATTTTTAACTCATTTGTCAGTCGGCCCCCCTAGTTGCGATGAAATGCATTCGCAATTACAGTAATTCAAAATGTAGATTACGTGTATAAGGGAAAAATTGATTTTAGTCTATCTAGCTATAATTAAACACTCGTGCCACCTTAGCCATCTTAAGTCAATGTTTCCACTAGCTGATAAATTCGCAAAAAAGCCTAATGTAAACACAGGCTAAGGTAGAAGCACAATGGACGTTATAAGACTGCATAAGAAACCTATTTCAATTCGAAATCAATAGTTTAACGCACAATTATTAGCACTTAACGCTTCAAATTCTTATGCTATGTCCACACCTGTACCGATCATTACGAGCTATCACACTGCAGCAAACTTATAGCCAGAGAGTTAATTTTTCGATACAGATAAAATGAAATTAATGCGATAAAGCTTTGGCTATCTGGCCACGAAATTCAATGAGGTTCATGGTGTTTGTACCTTCACTTTTGCGTATGCTAAAATGCATATTTGACTTTACGAAGGTCAGTTTACAATAAAGAAATTACTCGAATCATGGATGCGGCTTGCTAAAGAAGCCAATTTGGTCGCCTCGTGTGGTTCTTCTCATTTGATTCAATATGGAGCTAGTATTAGAAAGCTTACATTCGAATTTACAATGAATAAAATACGTACATCTTGTTCGCTTGGTAAATAATGAAATTCCAATTGTCGCTCTGGTCGATTAACACTCTTCTTAACTTTTTGGTAATATCGAGCCACATCTCGAACAAAACCAAAATCATCTTTATGTTGAAGAACATTATTCAAGAATCTATTCAATTCCTTTGGATTATTGGCATTTGGCTAGAAAAAAAATAAATGACAAAATTGAAAAATGGGATAAATATTATCGAGAAAGTGGGTGGATTTAATATGGTTAACTGTTGAATATATGCGGTTTGTTTTGCAACAAAACGATGGGGGATGATGATGATGGTGGTGGTGGTGATGATGGTGGTGGTAGTAGTAGTAGTACTGGCAGCGTCACTTAATACCCCTCTTACGGCAGACATCTAATCCAATTAATGAAAAGGATTACGAACAAAGACATTGCCTGATGCAAATATGAATATTATGTTATGACTGGGGTATTGCGTTTCCTTTTGTATGTATATGTATGTATACCTACTACAATATTGCAAAAGGGATAAAGGATACAAACAAAGACAGAGAAAGAAATAGACGATTTTATACAATAAATGTTTTATCTTCACGAAATTTGTATAAAATGAGAGATACAATTAAATTAATTTAGCAAATGTAAATGGATTTGTGGTTTAATTAAAATAACGTACAAAAAATAAAAACTAAAATTAAATGAAATAAATGAACGATACTGTTTTGTAACATTTAATATTTACAAGTTGGTAAATATTTTCTAAACTTTATCATTGTTATTATTATTACTCTGTTATACATTTATATTATATTGTTTCTTTCCTTGTACGTATCTTCTTCTTACCGGTTCTATGTAATCTTATCAATTATTAAACAGGCAAGTCTTAAGTAAAACAATAATTTAGCTGTTGGATAATAGGAAAATAAAAAGCTTCAGAAACCCGCCATTTCTCCCAACAGAGTTTATGGGTAATATTTAAACGGTCCAGAATATTAGAATTAATATTCCGCATTTTTAACAACAACAGATGTTTCACGTTTTCCTCTTCTCCTATGTATTTTTCTTCCTCTCTACTTTTATTTTTGCATAAAACTTGTATCGTAACTTTGTAACTCATTAAATATTTGTTTTGGCATTTTCTATAATTA
Source organism: Lydus trimaculatus (assembly GCA_037414755.1). Lineage (NCBI taxonomy): Eukaryota > Metazoa > Arthropoda > Insecta > Coleoptera > Meloidae > Lydus > Lydus trimaculatus. The sequence goes on along the minus strand of JAZBGY010001313.1, from coordinate 9,092 downwards.
CAAAGTTTAAAAATAAATTACAGAGTATCCAATAAGAATAAGAAAGAAATTCTCGGTATCGTAAAATTTTATAGAATTACACGTTTGCTTTAAAACATTTGTCTCAATGACGGTTGATGATTGTTTTTAGTTAAATTTACGGACAAATCTTTTATTTAAAATTGACCTCCTTATATTGCGTCCCAATGAAGTCTAGTCAAGTTAAATTTGTTTCAATATATCATGATTGTGTTTACATGTAATTAAACAAACTTCAGTTTATCGATTCTCCACTATAAGATTCTTTAATTTCCACAATTTAATAAATTCAATCTATTATCGAATATAATTAGATAATATTGAAAAGCCTAAAACTGAAATCAAAACTTATGTTATTATAGAAGGTTTGGTTAAAGTGAACAAGCGATAGGAATGAGAGGAGGTATCTGTTCGTGCCGATAACGTCAAAAATTTAGTATTCACAGCGTTGGCTCATTATCAAATAGACGCGAAGTTGGTTTTCTGTCTATGTCTCTCCCTCTTTCTTTCCCTTTATGCTGCCACATCCTAGTGTTATAAGGTATCTAACTATACTGATGGTGTTGATGATGATGATGATGATGATGATGATGATCATGATGGTGTGTATGTGGGTGTGATTGTATATGTGTGCGTCTATAACCGTCGAAGTGATGAAACACTTTAATTTCCGACCTGAAAACTGTGCCAGCATTAATTTATTGTTTGAATTCGATTTAATAAAGTTGAGAAGATTCCTTCAAAATATTGTAATTTAATTGCAAGTATAGGTAGATATATAAAGTCAACGTGTAAACGATGTAAGATTTTATTCTAAAAATTTATTCTTTCCACTCTATTTATAATTATTATTTGTCCATGTTTATGCATTCTACTATCATTGTGCAACGATAACTACAATAATCTGCTGATGGAGTCGGTATTGACAAGATCAGCACAAAATTAATACAAAGAAATCTTCTGAATGAAATTTCGCAGATTTTTTTGACTAAAAATGCGTCTTCCTCTTGAAACTAAAGCGTTATTATTATATTAATAGTTTCTTAAAAATAAACTTACCTTAAAAATCTCATCATCGGCTAATGAAATTTTGCACCAAACGACAAATAACAGTGTCCTCTCCCAGAAGAGCCAAATATCCATAAAACTGAAACAAGAATTAAACAATATATATGTATAATCTTCAATCGGTAAATAGTCTTTTGTAAAGGCTTGTTGTCTTTCTTTAAATCTTTTTTGAAGTTTAATTGTAGCGTTTTGTATTTAATCTTCCATCATATACTCGTAGATATCTGTAATCCAGCATAAAGCACCTTAATGAGAGAAGCGTTAAGCGTTTAGTCGTCAGATTACTATAGACAATCTTCTTTTTCTTTGGTGTTGTATACTTGTACATAGTTACTTTTAAGCTTCATGTTCAAGGAGATTTAACAATTCTGGTGTAACAAGTAAACAATTAAAACCCTCTCTATTCCTAAGATACATCAATGTTAACAAAACTTTCAATCTACAAAGTTTACAATCATCTTTTTTTTTTGTACAAAAAAAAATTGTCTTTATATTATTTTAACTTGACAAGTTGATTGCAATTTGATTGATTGATTGATGAGATTTTTTTTTGCTTCTAAATAGATAGAAAACAACATTTGTAGTTATTGGTAAATCTATAAACAACTTGAAGTATTATAAATTTAATCAAGTTGCGCTTTTATTCAACAATATCTGTATAGAATAAGAGGCAAAATAAAAGTATTATAACGTTTATCCCCTTATTCTTTCCTCTTTTTTAAAAACTGTCATAAAAGATTCGACAAAGATCTTCATCTTTTGATTGAAATCATCATGATGTATGATGAAAAGTGGGATCATCACTATTATAGCGACCAAACCACTACTATCATCATCATCATCATCATTATTATTATCAACATCACCACAAAATACAAGATTTTGTCTTTCATATTAATTTCGCCTGTGGCCGTCCGTTTTGTTATCATAAAAGACGCAAAAGAACCGACTGTGGGGGCGGATGGGAATGTTGATGATTAAAAGTCACAATACTCAAAATATTTAATTAATGTTTGAAAAACATAAATGTAATTATTTTACAATATCAGTTTGATTTCCTGTAGAAAAAGTGTTGAATTTTCTGCATACAATTATAATGTAATTACTGATTATTAATTACGATGGTAATTTCTATTAAAGTACAAACAATATACAATTGAAATTAGAATGTTGGGTTCCATAAATGTATATTATAAAAGAAAGAATACACTCAAATAATAAGAACAACAGCCATGAATACGATATTCATGACAAAGGCGATGTGAATTGAAGAGGAGTTTCCTCTCTCTATGAGAAAGCATTCAAATTAAAAAAGATGGTCGGCTAGTCAACATTTCGACATTGGAAATGTTGAAAAATAATTACGGAAACATCGTAGAATAATTACGGACTCTCTACTATAAAAGAATGATAAAGGAAGATATGAGAGATATAAAAGAAAAACAACAACGTGGATGATGAAAATGGAATTGAGACATTAGATGATGATAGCGACACACAGTTGAAAGTAATATTGGAAAAGAATACGGAAAAATACACTTTTAAAGTGATGAATATTCAAGTTCAACAATAGTGTTATCGATAGAAAAAAAAAGAAACGTTAAATATCAGAAATGAAATTGTTGCATTTGGTTGCAACAAGTTAGATGCACCAATCTGCCGTATATGAAAATATAAGGAAAATAAAGTTGTGGCACACGAACAAATCTTTATCTCGATATAAATCATTGATCTGGCTAATAAGTCGTCTACCAACAAATTAGTGATTCAGATTAGGATCAAAATTGAGACCGGTCTAGAGTTATCTTAATTTACTCAACTATCCCGCTATTTCTGTTAATGTTTTAGTTTTAATAGAGGCGCATACATGTCATAAATATGACTCATGAAATCTGTATACGTCATATGGATGAAAATTACTTCTTGCAATTTTATTTCTTAATCACCATTAAGCGAATGGCTGTTGAAATGGTCATAAAATGAAAATACTTTGGTATTATGTTGTTTTGTGAGCTCAAATGCATCCGTAGAATGTTTTACTGTACATGCACGTACACTGGCTGCATTCTTACATTATTAAATCTGAATAACTGTATGAGTGGTGTGTTCAAGCGAAATATTTAACTTGGCACAAAATAGTGGTGGTGGTAGCGGTGGTATAGTTTAGATATAGTAGAAAGGGTGATTGCTATGTTTCCCTACACGTATATACTCCTGTAGTTAGTATGAGTATAACCAGTGAATAATAGTTGTCTTTGCAAATAATTACAGATAGCCCCAAGGTTCGGACTGTATGCAACTGTCAACATGAGTTGACAAGTTGGACTATGTATGTATATAAAGCCTCAAGGTATCGTCTATTATTTCGAGCAACATTTATAGAGGAAAAAGGGAACGAGTCTTACAATTAAATATCAACTGACGTATGGATGATTTATATCATACACACAACTTACCCCAAGATAAAAGAATGTTTATGACACTAGTGACTTTTTCGATTACTGACAACTTGTCATATTAATTTTTGATTACCATGTGACAATTAATTCGAATTTTTATAATATTATTAAATCGAAAAATGTTGAGAATTGTATGGAATTTTGGTTGTTTTTTTTTGATTATAACTTTACAGAAAAAAGTCAAGATGACGAACAGAAAGAATGCGTTGACGTTTCAGGACGTTTGGTGGTCGTTCGTGCGAAACATTCGCGTCAAACACACCACTTTACTGGTGCATACACAAACGGTACATTAGTAAAATGTACAGTGTACGTGATACGACTAGGAAAATTGTACCACTTATCGAATGAAAAAGACGGCAATTCTTATAACGTACAATCTACCACAACTAACACGCCTTTGATATACATATTTTCTACCCTCGACTTGCATTAAGAACTTACATATACGAGATGAAATCGGAACATAAGAAGGTGTGACAATCTAAAAATTTAGGTTCTGTAGATTTCAATCAGTCTTGAAATCCTTTTACAACCATACACCTCTTGGGAATAGTTGGATAAGTTTAAAACTACAAACCAACATAGATAGGTAAGGTGTTTGATGTTTATGGCAGGGACTGGGAAATGTCATCCAAAATCCTAACATAGACACATATGAGCCTATTTTACTACACTCATTTCCCACAAAGCAATACCCAAAATCCTGCAACTATCGACCATTACATTACATCCTCAAGATAATAAAACCGAAATGAATTTTCTTTAAATTCTATTTCGTTATTAATAGATTTGTTAGTATTTCTATTTGGAATTCCAAGAAAATACTGTCGCTATTCGTGCTATTTCTGTTGACAATACTAAAGGAAAACTCAAGGTGAAAATAGGGCTGGTTCTGTATGTATCCCCAAAGGATCTATAACAGAGTTTGACCGCCGATAGTGTAACGTATACACGTTTAAAATATTCAACGAACAGGACGACCCCAGGACACTAACTGCGATCCAGCACGCCACAATTCATGTGTTCTCTTCTTTTCTCCAACTGTACAGTTCATACAATACAATATTTAAAGTGCACTCGTTTTGAAGAAAAATTAGAGTGAAGAAGAGAGAAAAAAAACACACACAAAAGAAATATCTTTATATTTGTTGTAGGAGTAGTTGTTGCTGGTTTCTGAATATTCAAATACGACAGTATTTTTTTTCTTTTGAGGGAAAATGGTGCGAACTACCGCATTGAGGGGGTAGTGTTAAAGGAAAGCAAAAACAAAACATAATGAATATGTAAATTTCTTGAACAATTAATAAAACGGTTTTCTTTGAAAATGAAAGTTGAAAACCACTAGAGATAATTAAATGGGACAATTAAGAATCTGTCGACAGTGATATTAAAAGCCATTAACTAGAAAATTAACAAATTGATTCAAATTAATTGAATTGAATTGAATTTAATTTGTTTTTACAACAAATTTGTCTACAACAAAGGATAACATAACAAACTTACGTTTGTAACTCTGTCAGTGGCGTAACATGACTTTAAAAACGTGGGGGGGGGGCAGCCAAATTCAAAGTCACTTATACAGACTTAGCATTTATAATACGAACATAGGAAGAACATAGCAGCAGCACACTCCACAACTCCAGCTATTGACAACACCAATCAAAAAGCTTACTTTACTATCTTTGTAATGATCATGATGAAATATAAGCGGGCAGATGTATCAGACAAAGATCAAAGTCTCATTTTAACTTATGCGTAACCACTAAGAGTAGGTTGTGCCTGGTATTTTTCCTGTGTTCGTATTAGAAACGCCTGGTCTGTATATATTACATATTAGTACATTTATTGAATGGACACCAAAGCCAGGATTTGTTCTGTCAATAATGAATGACTATCCTAATAAACCGATGCTCAATTAAACGGAATCTACTGTATTTAAAAAGTGTTTCTCAAAAGGTTCGAACTGTTTATTTCTCGTGAAATATCTTGGCTACGCTACTGAACTCTGTAACATTTATTAAATATACTGGTGGAATGTCCTTGATATCCCGCATTTACTCGGCCAAGGCGGTCAAGACAACAGTTGTACGCCCCCAGTGGCGTGCGTGTTTTGATTCTCAATGATTCCTGTAATCGTCAAAACACGCTAATTACAATAAATTAATAAATTAAATATGCTATTCGAATTCATATCGGCCAGGTGGATGTTATGTAATTGGGTCTGCTCAAGTGGACAGCGACAAAAGTAGGAAAGATCGTCCAAAAAACCTATCAATGAAGGTTTAGCTTTGAATTTACTATAACACAAGAAATTATACTTGTGCTGGAATAACTTAAGGCTTAAAGTTATGCTGATAACTTAAAATAGGCAACTCAATACTATTTAAGTAGACTCTCAACACAATGACTAATTGTATGTGATTGGAAGATGATGATAAAGTCGGAATTAGACATTTGGAATTTTTTTGTGAAAACTGTTCTTGTCTTGTCGTTCTTATCCTTAATTAACGTAGAGACACAACTATATGACAACTAAGGTGTAGGTGATTTTGCAGTTTTGATGGCGTTTAAATGAATCATAACGAATTTACAATTCTCTGCTGAAATGCAAACAATTTTAAAGTGAGTTATTTTTGTAACAGCAATAAAAAAATTCTGTCGTTTATTAATTCTCTCCATTCTAATGAATCACTTAAATAAAGCGAAATTGAATTTCCAATTCCATATATACATGTTGAAGAAATTTGTGAAAATGTCTTTAATAAAGTAAAATAATTATGTGCACATACAATCTACTACTACTACTATTACTGCTGCTGCTTTAAGCAGGTGCATAAATACTGACACGACTTTGACTTCCCATCTTATTGAAACACTCTCCTATACCAGGTTCGGTTTGTGAAACAATTAGGGTACATAAATTGATCTAAATTAAGCGATATTTAATTATACCCAGCTCTCTCTCACTCTCTCACTCTCTTGATTCAGTGAAACTTGCCAGAAACGATTCTATTCCTAATATAGGGAACAATTCAAGAATTATATATGCCTACATCTAATACGCAGTTTACAAATTTATGTACGTTTCTACATTATTAGGAAATTTTAAATTATCCAATAAACACGCAATGTTAATTCAATTTCTCCAGAAATTCAATCTTCTAATCATTCTAAATATATTCGTTTAATTTATTATAAAATATTCGTTCCTTAATCGATTTTCTATTGAAAATACCTACATATATTCTTTTTTATTATAAAAATTGTACAAACAAATAACAAACAGGATAGACAGAATTAGAAACTGTGTGTATATGTATGATAGAGGTAGAGAAATTGTTTTTCCCTGGATGGATCTAGCGCGTGCCATGTTGCAAAGAGACTTGTGGCTGGCATGTAATGCAAAGATATGGCCAATAGCAGCCAGTTTTATGTCCCGTACTCATGTTGCATATATAACATACTGATATCAATATTTTAGTACCTGTAGCCTGTGTATGTGTGTGTATATAACATCCAAACGAGAGGGCACACGTAAACTACTACCAAGAGCTCCTTCACCCTTATTGCCAGACAACTTTACGCGAACACATACATATAAAGATATACCTCTACAAAGATATTTAAGATATAGAACAATAAAAACATTGATGACGATTTCATAAATAGTGGTTAATGGTGTTGGTGCAAATATATCAAATGTTCCATAAACGCTACAGCAGCTCTAATCATATTTATAACGAACACAAACAAAATGATGGAAATCGAAGTATTTTAAAACTCGCTTGTTTTTTCGCTTTTCCACTTGCGCTGCTTTTTCAGAGTATAATTTATAGCAAAAAACGCATTTAAAACTTCTTCCTCCTAGAACACGTGTTATATGTATTTTACTTTAAGTTAAACAAGTAATGCGTTTATCCGTAATGGATACCGATAGAATGGAGTAAAATATACTTAAAAAAAAAGTGAATAAAAGTATAGTCTAGTAATTATTCTCCTGCATTTCTAGTATCGCTTCTTCCATTTCGTTCTTCTGTAATTTTATTATTTTTCCCGTTAAAACATCCCTAAAACCGACCAAAATTTCATTTTACAACCATTTCGATCTGCTTATTCCTTATATTACACTACTAAAGTATACGACTTATACATGGAACCGTAATAAAGTTGTAAGTACACATTGCGTCTCAATGGCCGTTTGTCATAAAATATCCCGATAGGGCGACAGGTAAAAGATATAAAAAATTATATACAGAGAAAAAAGTCCAAGGTGCATTTCTTCTTTTCTGTTGCCACAGTTGTCCTATCTGTCATAATCCATTTCGAAGTCTCCCTTTGGAATCTGATAGATGTTGTGTTTGTGTTAGTTGTTTGTTGTTTTGTTTGTTGTTGTGGTTCTGATTCAGTATGGTAAATTTTCGAGAATGAAATGGAATAAGAAGGCGGTTATTGTTATTTATTTCGATAATAAATATCAATGACGGTGGCATGATAGGAACGAACGATGGGACAGTAACTGTAGAAGCTATAGTAGCAGTAACGGTCTGCTTTCAATGTATATAAAGACAGTGTATTGCTATAGGATGACATAGAGACGCTCCATTTATCATGTGGTTGTTTAGCTCTTAGACACACCTGCGACTCCCTCTTCTGTACTTGTCTATCTACCATGTCAAGCCATGCCACTCCAATTAAAGTTTAGATTGACAAATTCATTTTTGTTTAACGCCTAATTGTTATTCATTGGTTATATTGATTATCGACTGGATGTTTATTTTTTATTTTTTTTGTACAAAACTGTACAAGTATAGGAGAATTAAACTTTTAAAATATCACTTGGGAAATTAACTTTACTTGTTTACAACGAAATTTTATGTCAATTTAATGTTAATTATTTTTACAGCAGGAATATCTACAAAAATTTTACGATTGTCGAATACGTAAAGACAATTTATTGCTTTCTAAAAGTGTAACAGTTAAAGAAAGAGAGACGGTCAAAGGAGTTGTGCAATAAATGGGGTGGAGTCCATTGCGAACTGCTTTATGATGACTTCATTTATTTACGAATTCTCAGATAACGAACGAAACATTCTCTGCAATTATCTTTGTTTTTGATTTCCCTCAGGAGAAAATAATTGTGTGAAAAAAAAACTGAATAATTACCACTACATTATCGGTAATGATTGATAAATAAATCAACATTAAAAAATTGAGCGAAATCTTGTATTTGAATGAAAGATTTAATAGATTTCGCCTTGATTCCTGTAATCTATAAACTATACACCTATAGCCAATACTTTCTCTTTCTTGAAATAAACGATAGTGGACCATCAGTAAAGTAAAGATAGATATATGTTATAGAGTAGAGGTATAAGTTTTACTGTGAGGGCTTTAATCGGACTCATTTTTAACCAAGTACAGTTTGATGTAGGATGATATTTTTTTTCTTTTATCCTACTTAATAAAGTGGGATATACAGCTTACAAGGAAAGGGACACAACTGTCCCTCTCCGATTTTGATAAAACTTTGCATACAGGTAGAGC
>JAZBGY010001312.1:0-24183 GCA_037414755.1 Lydus trimaculatus | reverse complement strand
CAAAATCTAAAATAGTGCAGCAACAATTTTTTTTTATTTTCGATGATTTCATATGGAATGACTCTATTGTGACTTACCTGATTCCATTATCATTATTGTATTATTGAATGTCAAGAGGGAATGATTTGTATGTCGGGTGTTATTATTAAATTTTCAAATAAACTGTCAGAGTTTGCCGAAAATTCGGTTACAATTGAATTCTGCGTATTCGACGTACACACAAAAAATGGTCCTAGTTAGAACCGAATGTAATCAATAATGTGTGATTAAATATGAAAACGCTAAACAAATAAATTGGTGTCTTTTTGTTGTCTTTAACACGGTGCAAGATTTCGCGGAAAATTCCTACTATCTAACAACAACTCCGGAAGAACCATTTTTCCCATTTGTATCGGTTAAATAAAAAAGAACATATAAGTGGTGATCGATTTCAATTTTGTATCAAGGTCAGTATTGTTTCATTCGACCTAAATTACTGTACTTTAAAGACAATTAATAAATAATTGAGGTAGAAAAGCTCATTAAGGTTTGTCATTGTTTGATAAGTCAACAATCCAAAAAGTCAATTAATTTTCCGTACGTATTTTCACTTTTGTACAAGTCAATTAACAAAGAATCGGTTAAGAATTTTCAATTTCTTCCAAAATTTACATAAAAGTAAAAAATAGAAATCGATTAATTGAATTGCGATACGTTTCTTCCGAAACATGTTACAGTTTTAATGGATAACTGTGTGTTCCTCTATAAAATTTAACTCTCATAAATATTGTGTGTGTGTGTGCCTGTGTGTTTATGATTTTTCATATCGAATATGAGAAATTCAATTTAAACAGAGTAACAAACACAGAAATCATGTTAATGTATATATGCGACTACACTATCGTCAATCAGAATGCTCCTGAAACGTCCTGTTATAAATAGCGATGTGTTCATCGTTGTTCATATCACATATTATCTGTGAAAACACACATTACATTTATATAACGTTGCCATTGAAAACTTCTCCAATAAATGGTCTACTTTTGTAAATAAAAAAAAAATATAATAATTAAAAAAATTACCTGCAAATAGTAATAATTTGGCACATTTGTTACGTCCTTGTAAGGCAGCTTTCATTAATGGTGTAAAACCCAGATTGTTTCTAGCATCAATTTCTATACCTCTACAACGACTCAACATACAACTAAGACATTCAACCTGACCTAGATTAAATAAAAAAAATATATATGTAGATAGAATATTATCATTTCTTTAATAAGAGCAAAAAGTCTCTTGTCCCAATCTTGATCAACTTGTCGATTATGTAACGCAACTCGTTTATAATTTATAATCCACTTACTGTAATAAAGGTTTTTTTTTCTTCTGTATTATATAGTTTAAGGAAAACCGCGAAAGGGTCGACACCCTTCTTGACTATTCAGTCAATCCGATATGTTGTCGTCTATATTATTATAAGCCCCTTTTACTTCACGTGTTCGAGGAATAATAATAAAATATTAAAGACATTCTAAAGGTCACCTATTACCGGTGATGTGAAATTTTTCATTCTTCACCCCATTTCCGTTATAAACCATATATCTTGGTTTTTTGCAATACGGCGCCAGGCTTATCCACTGTAGGCCTGTAAACTCACGAATTTCCTCTATCCACCTACTTCTCTCTTTTCTTCTGTTGTATTATACCCATTATGTGGCAATTTTAGTCCATTTATTGCTGTGTAATCCCAAAATATAGCTACTTTAGTTCTGGATACTCGTTTATAGTATTTGTTGCAAATTTACTGTGGTATCATTTCGGCGAGGTTCTGAAATAATCGATGCCTCCATATTTATATTTGTCCGAATTTGTCTAGTTGTCGCATAAGTTCTTAGTGAGGAATACAACAGCAATCAACAAAGTTGGTAATGGTGTAGATGATTATTTTAGTTGTTTTCATTTATTTTTGTGTGAATTGAGCTGTTACAAAGTCGGTGCGCGTTTGAAACTTTTATAGTGCGAGTTAAGATCAAGATCAGGACTGAGACTTCTTCAGAATGATATTGTTTGATACTCACCAGCTTGTGCGGCGAAATGTAAAGGTGTATTACCTTCATTGTCTGCTTTATTTGGATCTAAACCGGGCAATTGAAGGATTTGCTCTAATAATTCTATTGATCCATTTGAAGCGATATAACTAAGAATAGTCTGTGGTAAAAAAGACAAAACGAATGGATAAAAATAAATAATCATATTTTGAAAAAAATTAATATTGACGTTTATTGTTATTTATTAACATAATAATTGTGTTATATTCAATTTTGGATGTATTTTAAATATAAGGCCAATATGTTTATTTATAAACTTGTTGATCAATCTACATTAAATTTGTCTTATTTTTGTTTACGTTGTTGCCTGTGATCTTGCCAAAGCTTTTTCTAGTAAAGCATCAAACACGTAGTTGATGTCTCAGTTACGTGGCCTATATTGATGTTTGATGTTTCTTTTAATTAAATTATTAATCCGCTACATACTAAAATATTTATTATTATTATTATTATGGATATTTGAAGAAAAAAAAACACACCTAATCATTGTTTATTTATACGCATTATTGATTAGGTAATTCTATCTAAAGTAAATCCAGTTATTACTTATGTTGGTTAATAAAGCATATGGTGTTTTATTATTATGAAATATAATGCATAATTTCCTGATATTTTCACTCAATATTTGTTCTATGGAATTATTATGTTTTGGCAATAAAAAAAAACTCTATAAGTACCGAATGGGATCATAAAAAACTTTGAAACTGACATGCTAAACTCTCTAGTTCTTCATGACCCGTATATTCAGGGCGCCAATATCTACATATTCATAAATTCTGATCCATTGTCAGCCTCATTTTTATAGTAAGTACGTACAATAATCATTTACATAATATTCACATATACACACACACACACACGCATATTAAATATTCAGTTGTGGGAAATTGACCTCGTTTTTTTTTTTAATGAAAATACAATAAGGATGTGATATCGGGCAACTTTATTTGTATGTCACGTTGTAATCTGAAACTGCTGTAATTCTCTTCGTGTGAGATTAATGTTAGGATTGTTGATGAGGCATTTACTGTGGGGAAAAATCGTGAAAACTATACCAATAATGAAAGAGATTTAAAAGAAGGGTTGATAGTGTTGTTTAATGATAGTATTATGACCTGACCCGGTTAAAATGCATTCGATCGATATGGTAAATAAAATATGTTCTTAGGTATATATAATGTATACAGACAGGACGACAGTCGACGTTAATCGACCCATTTTATAGGTCCACATCCCCATTTCTCATTTTTAGAATACAGTAAACTCTCTTTGAACAGTTTGAACGGATCAGGAGATTAAATGTATGAAAAATAAATATTGATATCGATACTATATGTTCTTTGAAGATTTTTATTTACTAATTTTTAATCGTCCAGTGGCGATCATGAGGCCCCAGGCAACTTCGAAATTGGGAGGCCCATTTTCAGTGTCGAATTTGGATATTTTACTTAAAGAAACCAATTTAATTTTGGTCCATAAGGTAATACACCACTAAGCGTCTCTCAAAAGAAAAGAAAAATCCAAGAATAATCACCACGTCTTTAGAGTAATATAAATCCAGTCTTACACGCAGCTAAGGATTAGTGAAGAAACTATATTCACGGACTGGTTGGATACTCCAACGCTAGGAAAACGTTAAAAAAGATAATTCTAGTTCCTCAACGGTTACAAACGCGTAACTCCGTGTACGACGGGCCTTATATTCACGGAAGACTCATTTATTTGTAATGGACGTTTAATATTAAATTGTAAATCCCACCTTGTTCCAAAAAAAACCCTGACTAATGAATGGTCTCTGTTCTCTTCACAATGTTTCAGCCTGTTCACTCAAGATCACTTCAGCTAAATTTGATTCATGAAACTGTATAGACTTGGATCATTATAAAAAATCCAGTATAGCAAACAATTATAGAAAAAATAAAATATTCTTCTGATTATATACAAATCCGGCTACGTCGGAAGTAAAAAATGTTTAATTCATGTTGTCAATGGATTGATTCAGTTTGTGTGACAAGATGGCTTGTTTTAATCCTCATTCGAATAGGGAAAAGGTAATAGAAAATTTCAGGAAGAAATTGACAGCATATTTGAACGTTGGCCTTTTTTGCTCCTAATTTCTATTTTCTGATCCACTGTTAGATAGTTTATAGTAGGTAAACGGATACACTGTTTTGTCTTGATTAGCTTTCCAATCATTATTGACGCTCATTGAAATAATTGAGAAAAGGCTGTCGATATTTGTATGTTGTTCCTCTTTTCGTAACAGTCTATCAAAGGCAATTTAATCAATTGAATGACTCTAATTCTGACAAATAGTCGAATAAACTAATCTAATAAGAGCGTGATCAGTTTTTTGTGGTGATTAAGTTTGTTACTTTATTCAATCATTAGGGTCTTTTAAATAATAGAAGTATATACAACGGAAGAGCAAATCACAATGTCATGGCACAATACAACGTTCTTAAGATGCATGCTGTGAATAATACATAAATTACTCTATCACTTATTTCAAGATAACAATAAGAAGCAAGTAAAGATAATAGTTTACCGGAAGACATTATAATTTTTATCATAAGGTAGCGTGTACAACAACGGTCATCTACATATTATAACTTAAATTTTGTTTTACAAAATTGACTTGTAAATTATTTACAAACTTCAACTGATAAGTTTTTGCTTTGATTGTTTTGTTTCGAAATAGAATCCTGCCAGATTATTGACAATTTCTCTACTCCTGCACAGTCAAACTTACAATAATTAAATAAACATGTTTGTTTATCGTCTTATATACACTCTGCTGGATATATCAATATTTTATGGAAAGCTGCATGTATAGTCAGAGTTTTCAAGTATATGCAATAAGAGATATCTATATTTCATGAATACAACACAATTTACCAGATAGATTAAATCAACAGTAACAATTTTATATCCTGAAGGCAACTGTATGTATGCGTCGTTACAAAGTGATAAATAATACAGACTGATATTACACCATTTATCAATTCTAGACAATTGTATAGGAGTGTTGCATTATGGAGACAATAAACTATAGCTGATAAAATATAATTGATCTTTATTATTACCAAAGGCGTTCCTATATTTCCGGCCACCCGTATGTAAGAAGTGTTTTAGCCGACCTTTTCATTAGAAAAATCAATAAAAGTTTTTCAAGCTAATATTTAATCAAAATTTAAGAATTATAATATTAACAATCTGATTCTACAGAAGTTTGAGTTTCATGAGCTTCAGCAGTGCATGATGGGCAGCTTTCTTCTATACTGTGACTTTGTAAAGTGATGTCAAAACTTCATCACAAGCTATTCATTCGTAGTTTCGGTCTTACCGCCTGAAATTTCAGGCTTGAATTTGAAAACTGGAATGTGCATATTTGTCAAGGGTTTGCCATACATTTCTTTCTTCCTATTTTTCGGCTTTTCTTTTTGTGTATTGAGACCGTAAAAGTCTTATTGCGTTTTCATCCACATTCCCTTAAAAATCATAAAATAAGCAACCGCTAAACAAGACTTTACATTGAAAATTCCACATTTGTACAATAAGAAATACAACTTTTCAATTTTCGAAAAATAAATATTCTTATTTATAAAATATGATCAGTTCTGGCCGTCCCAAAGATTTGGCCGCTTTGCACACCTTATCAGAACGCCCCTGATTATTATAGAAATGCGATAATGAACTCATTTCTATTGATTATATACTATTGCACCTAGACAAGAAAAGGAATAAAAGTGTACATTTTTTTAATGATTAATTTTTAACCAACAATTACTTAATGCAACACCATGATAAAACATCAAATTATGTAACGTTTTTTGTTTGCATAAGAAATATTTCAATACTGTTTGTAGGTATATAAGTTTACTTTGTATGACAAAGTGTCACCGAGTAGTCGGTATTTCAACAATTTTCTTTGACTGTGTATATATAAAGTGATGGTGGAAGAGGATCAAAGATTTCATCATCTGTTTGTAGAAGATGTTTCACGTAACACAAACACCCCGAGGATGGACTATTTTGGAATAAGAAGGTTTTAAAATATTTCACACATCCACAATAAATTCTAGGTACACGATGAAGATGCCAACTGAAATCTCCAAGAAGACCTTTTGACATGGATTTGATAGTAACAAGAGGTAAGTTTTTTTGAAAGTTTCTTCACTAATTTATGTTTATTTACAAAATAGCAGTGTTTGATAAATGAAATTACATGTCGCGTATATTTATAAAAGTTTGAAATTTATTTTTACCCATGTGCCCGGTGAACAATGTCCTATAGATAGATTGCAATGTAAATGAAATTTAAAGATCAAACATCCAAACATCATTGCAATTCGAACCAAAAAAAAAAATAATAGCAACAAATATACTTTTGGATGTAGACACTTATAGAATTGCGCGTCTCATTAAACACAGAAAGTGAAATGCGGTTGTACTACAAACGTTTACAATCTATTTCTGCTTGAACGAAATAGAAAGATCTTTGCTGCACTTTCGTTTGAAAACAATTCAAAACGAACCACATCCTAATGGAAAATTTCGCTGGTTCCATGTCGTATGTCCATTTTCCGGTTTTATAGTGTTTTTGTATACGTTTTTCAGATGATTGAAAACAAGACAGTTAAGTTATTTGAAGCACAATTTATAGTATACGAACATAAAATCACCCCAAAAATTGTTTATTTTCTTTGATTTTTAGTGTCAATTTTTAAAGGTGAATGTCGACATAATCCAGATGTAATCAATAATAATGACGCATCAATTAATGCGTCGATATTTCCATTAGCTAAACTCATTCTTTTTCCCCCTTGTTTTATTACGAATAATAATAATAATAATAATAATAGTGGAATTAAAATTATAGTAGGTATATACTCATTTTTCACTATTTATATTTATATTTTCCGAGAAGTTGTTCTATTTATTGAACGAGTGAATTTCCGGAAAGTCTGATTTTATATAATGCATTCTGTCCAAGATTCTGGTCAGTAACCTCTCTTACTAAATCCAATTTTCAACTTGCCAACAAGTTTATTGTTAATCTTTAATTGATAATTGATTCTTCCATAGATAATATTAGATACAATTAAGCTTCTTGGAGGTTTCATCGAATTTTATACTGTTGGGAATATGGTAGGTATATAGATAATAGATAAGACTTCCACAGCTTATCTAATTGGGGCAATCCTGATGCTTTCTGTATATTTCTTATATAAAGTAATTTTGCAATTGTTTGATACTAAATACAATAGGATGGTAGTAGGTGGTCGTGATAGTTATAGTCGTGTCTTGTGATTGTTCCACAAAGATCAGTTAAGAGATTCCTATGTCACCTTGAGAAGACAAATATAGTATTGTGAGGAAGTCACGACCACACAACCAGAGACAACATCACATGTTCATTGCATCCAGACATGAAAGTTTCAATTAAATCTTTAAATAACGAGGTCTTGTTTCAATAGTTAACTTGAATTACAACTTGGAAAGATCATTTGATGTGACAGAAAATGAGAAAAGTCACTGGTTGCAAAACCATCTTTTAATTAAAAGATAAAGTACGAAAGTTGGTGGGAACTGAAATTTTGGAAAAACTACTAATTACCAGATTTAGCGTTAATGAAACTGTACCTACAGAGTGTTCAATCAACCCAAAAATTAGTTAATAACAAACACCGCTTTTTAACTAAAGCGGAATGTTTTTGTGAAATCTAAAAATTATCTCAAATTCGTGAATTTATAGTTTGTCTCACACAATATTCGATCACGCCAACGAACTTCCCAAAATAAGTAATCCTGTGGGAACACTTTCTATTGCAGAATATATGACAAACACTCATCGTTATTTCTATTTTTGAACATTTGTTTGACACACTGAAATCGTTAAGAAGTTAGAAATTAATTTCAACGTAGTTACAAATTAAACAAATAAAAACAAAAATGAACCGTATAGTTTAGTTTGCCAAATCTGTTTAGGTAACTAACTAATTAATGCAATTCGTGTGTGTGTTTACGGTCTACAACTACAAACGCTATACAATTCGAGTCGTTTGTTTATTCGTTATTGTTGTCATCTCTAAGGTAGTTTCGAGATTATCAAATTTATGACTGATTAATTTTGGTCCTCAACCCTACACAATCGAATTCCATACACACTACTCTACATGATTGTTCTATTGTTTAACACGGGTGTTTGATCGTGGTACTAGGAGCAGTAGCGGATCTACATTCTTTGGGGCCTGAAGCTAATAATGATTTTGGAGCCCTGAGGTGAAGAAAATAACAAGTAATTCTACGAAACCTTTACTTATACAATAAGTTACAGTAGAAGTTCGTTTATGGCCGACTACTACAGGAGTAAGCACCTATCGGATTAGGGATGGTTAAAGCAGAGATAAGCCTTACTATTTTCGTAAAAATGGGATCGGATAATCCAAGAGTCGGTTAAACGCGCCTCTACTACTCTACTGTATTGCAAAATCTTCCATTTTACCGAGCACTTTTGGGGGCCCCATAGCGATTCGTTACCTGACTATGAGCGAATTTGGTTATAGCCGTTTTCACAATTGTAACCCACTCTTTTGAAATATCAAGATGTTTATTGAAAACAGTTTAAAAAATTCATTTTAATCTTACTTAGGACCATGGCCCAGATCAATTACAACCTTCTCTTGAACTTGACCAGTTATATTTTTTTTTGAAAATACATACATTATTAACGTCAATACTGTAATTTTTACAATATCACATAACGAACAAATAATAACTCAAGGAAACCAAATTAGTAATTAAATGAAATTAATTTGTAAACCAAAATTAATAGAAGAAAAAAAGATTAAGAAAAGTTGTTGATCTACTTAAATATTCAAATTATGTCAATGTTATAACATTTATACGATCATTAAAGCTTTTTTGTTGCATTTAAACGACACGTGTCGAATGACACGTGCAAAATTTCGCATGTTCACAATATGATAATACTAATTTGATTTTATTCTGTATGATAGACGAATATTCAATTCTTCAAAATGACAACATCTAATCATTCAAATTAAATATTAACATGTTATGTGTTGTTCATACGTGATTGTTAATCAACTCTAATTGCAAATAAGTAGAAGAACAACATATTATTGTATAGTGTGTGTGTGTGTGTGTATGTATACACACACAAACATGTTTTGATATTTACCGAGAATTCATCGATCACAACTCAATTCTGTATAGATTCAATCAAATGTGACACAAATAACAAAAAGAAGTAAATGTGACCTAGTTTCACGATTCAAATAAGTACAGTTTTTGTTATAAATTAACTTGGAAAATTGTATTAAAAAGAAAAAAGAAAACCAAAAATCATGAAGTCGTATATTGTAAATTGACTTCATAAAACAGTTGAATACTTTCCATATGACCTTTAAGAAGAAATGACCTGTAATTGAATATCAATTCCATTGAAACTGATGAATAAGTCGAGACTCTTCTTCTGACACAAATTTATTAATCAAATTTGTTGATTCTATGAGCAATGCAATCTGCGTCTCAATGCCTAACTATCACTTTGATTGTAAGCCATTAATTCATCATTTTACTGTAGTTGAAACTGGAAAGATCGATATTTATTGGAAATTACCATTTGTCGACACTGATGGTCCGCAACAAATTAGAACGAGATTAACATTATTGAACGTTATTTAGCGCTTATTTAATGCTCCCTTTTGGGTGTACGGATACGCGAGAGAAAATTCCATGCTTCTTTTTATTGTAATTTAACAAAAATATTCAAATTCCTATTGTATATTCAGTAGCATAATTACGTCTTCCCTTTACTGTTCGTCAATTTAAACGCCCCATTCAAATCGTTAATATTACATAGGTGAGTTCTTGTAGGATTTACTTAATTGTAAATGCCAACGTAATCAAATTATACACGAAACTAGAACGAAATGTTGTCCCAGTTGCGACTATTGATTTCAAGACTAATAAAATTCTAAGATTGTTAAAAAACTATAAGTTTGTTGTTGTTGTTTTTTTTTTTGTAGTTGAGTAGCATGCAACAGGTGAAGTTGAACGAATCAAACTGATGGGGGTGTTTCTACCCTACAACGCTAATAAATTGAATTTTTCAACGACAATCGAATCTATTCTATTATCATTTTATTGATATGTTCCTACAATTTTGTTCGATTTCAAATGTTAATATAAAATTATTGGGATTTCATTTTTGTTTATAAACTTACACCTGGTTTCGGATAAACAGCGGTTATTCTGTTTGTCTTTGATTGCCATAACATTCGATTTATTTTTAAAATTGAATATTTACTAGGAAAAAAGCACTGGCAAACGATTCACACACACTTTGATCTTGAAAGTTTTGTATACAAAATAAATTAAAAAAATAATAACAACAATAATAATAAAAAAATTTATACTCACACGTCCACTATTATCGACAGCATTCAAATCTGTTTCTGTTATACCAACAATTTCGGCTCTTCTCAATAAATCAATTAAAAGTTGATCATCACCATCACGGGCCGCCCTCAGGAGTGCTAGACCCTCTGGTGAGGCGGCCGCGTGTGGTACGGCACTAGCTGTTGGTGACAGTGTACCGCGAACGTAACGTCCAGTTGGATGGATTCTTTTACGTGCACCTGGTGATGCTGTTATTGGTACACAAACACCAGGTCTTGGTAATTTTATTTCATATATACGAAAATTATCAATACTATTTTTATTATTATTATTATTATTGATAATAATTGGATGCGTTTTTGTTTGATGAACGTTCGAACGTTGACTGAAACTACTACTGGCGCGTGTTCTCAACCAACCAACATCTCCTCCTCCTGTTGCTGATGTTATTGTTGGTGATTTGGTATTGGCGACGCCACCGGCGCCGACGACGACTCTCGCATTGCCTACGCCATCTGCGGATGGTAGAGTAAAGCGGACGCGACGAGGCTGTAATTATTATAAAATAGGATTATGATTAAAAGCTCGAAAGCTTACTAATGGAACTAGGTATAAAGTACGAACTGATTACACTACAAATTAATAGCGGATTAATAGCTTCTTATATTGGAAATCAATCTTTACAAATCCAATTAATTATCTCCCTAATTCTTGATTCAACTTTGAACTTAACTCTCTAATTATTTCAATCAAGTCAGTATAATAAGGCCCCCGTTTAAATCGATGAACTAACTGGGCTAAGCCCAGGGGCGAATCAAGTATCTTGTTTAATTCAATCAATGTGATTAGGGCGACAAATATTATTTAGCCTAGGGCGTTATAATTTGTTAACACGGCCCTGGGCATGGCGTTCTTTAATCAGAGCAATTTTATAAAGCAGTCAGTTGTTTATGTGACGCCTTTTTGAGTTATCTTAGCTTCAAACATTCTTGTATTAGATAACAGTGAATTTCTTAAATTATAAAAATGTACAAATCTGCCATGGATACAATAGCGTAACCATCGCAAAGCAATTGATTTTATCCCAAGCGTTTCGCGCTTCAAAGCAGGAAAGTCTAGTGAATCTTCCCTACTTTAATTTCTATCTCCGGGCCTTAAATTTTACATTACGCCGCTGTATGAACGCTTTTTAAATCCAGTAAGAAAATTAATACATTAACGAAGTTGGTTGTGCAATTATGCTTCAATAAGAGATTTTACGACTATCTTTCAAAGACTAGTCAATTTAACGAAGCAATCTAATCAATGGCGTAACTACTGTGAGACACGGAGACCTTTGACTCTCGGTTAAAGTTTGTAGAGAAGCCTGCATTTAAAATCGCCGATTGACCCACAACACGAAGAAGATTGTAATAAATTTTCTTCAGTTTGAGATCTCACTTAAAACTATTCTTCAACGTTTTGCTTCCGGACCGTAAACAGTTACGCTACTGATTCTAATCAAATGGTGAGCTTCAAAATGTTTTATTTCCTTTATTTTCGGCTTATTTACACTGTAAGTGACATTATCTAAACAAGAAATGTTGCCAACTAAATTATTGACTACGTAAATCACTTACATGTGTTCATTGTTCAGGTTTTTTTTTGTTCAAAGCTTTTATTTTAATAACAAGAAATCGGTCAAAAAAAAAACTCCAGTAACAATGATATCATGCGTTACTTTAAGCGAAAAATTTAATTAAAAAATTCGTCACGCTTTTGAGCTTTGAGAATTAAAATTAATTACAATTACTTGTTAGAATTAAAATTATTTACGAGAATCTAAACTTACAGAATGACGCGATTTACACTGACACTCATATCCACTACTTTTCTTCTTATATTTGTTGTCATAATAATGACAAGATGTAAGCCGTAGAGGACCTGTAGTGGTAGTCTTCGCTCCAATACTTCCATATCTTAATGATGGTAGTTCGGCGACTCTTTTTGTTATTGGCTTAGTTTTTTTCGATAAGCCTGTCTGTAAATGTGAAAAGAATCATGTAAAGTAAAAAAAAAATGATGAATTGTTATCATCAAACGGTGTTAGGGAGGGTTCTTGGAAATCCGTTACGCATTTCAAAGCTATTATCAGAAACAGTTTTCCACCCTGCCAAAACTTCATGTTAATCAGTCATTTATAAGTGTAGGTGTAGATAGACAATCAATGTAGGACACGAAATCGTTTAGTAGAGGTGAAAATTTCCAAGTCGGCGCCTGGTACCTACCACCTATATCGAAATAATAATTGTTATGCACTTTGCTGTATTTGATATTATTTTAGACAAGCTGTATAAAACACTATTAAATGTTAAGAACTTTACAACGGAATATTTATGGCGACAAAAGAAACTTTGCATGTTTTACATTAATATTTCGTTGAGTTGTAGAGTATTTTGGAATAATTCTTAATTAAAAGAAATGTATCGTGATTTAAAAATTAGAATGTTAATTTTTTTTGATTGAACTCCTTAACGAAACAAATAATAACATTGACCTATTTCGTATGATTTAAATTTAATATTCACGGTTGTGAGTGTATGTTGTCTTTTTTTTTGACTAGTGGTCTACATAGGCAAGGTCAGGGAAACCTAAGCTGTAACACGAATAGTCTTCAAGTTTTCATAAATCTTGTAATTAATAAAACAAGTAGTTTCTCGGAAATTTACCAAACAAAAAAAAAGATTCCTCAGTAAGAGGGTCACCCACGATGATGGTTTTTCCTCCTCTGTACTGTCGAATATTTCATTATCGTGATATGTATACCTACCTACGAAGGGATTGTTGATTAATAAAATTGTGGAACATATATAGTCACGAAATACAAATAAAATTTGAATATGAATGACAAATTTTGCCATTTCCTTCACATTTAGAGAGGAATTTATTTATAAATGCTACATAATGATTATTTAATATTATGTAGGGGGGGTTATTGATAAGTTATTTACATAAAATTTCAAAAAATTTTGTATACAAAATTAGGTTAGTAGACTATATGATGTCAACTAGAGAATTTTGCGTGTTGATTTATAAATTTGATAAGAACAAACTAGTGCTACTATCATCACCGAGGGGGCTGAATTAGCTAATTATTTCACGACTATAGATCATCGTTATTTTTTATTATTCTTTCCCAACAACGTATCCAAAACTCTCCAAAATCTGTAAACTTACAACAGAATAAAGGAGCAAAATTTAGAAAATGATTTGCACAAAATTCAAATAGCCATATGTAAGATGGCCTGTTTAATTACAAGGCTCATTTTGCTAGTAATTCTTAGTACCAGAGTGCTATTCTACGTCAAACCTTACAACCAAAGTGTTATGGATACTTGAACAAGAGGGTGGAAAGCTTGTTTCAATACACAGCGGTTCTGAGGCATCAACGTATAATTTTAAGGGTTACTGATGATCAGTGGTGCTTTATATAGTCATTAAGCCCCTAGAAATTTTGATTCGAGGGGGCCCACTTTCAGTGTTGAATTTAAAGAAAAACAGTTTTAGATCCAATCTCATTAAAAACAAAAAGTTAATTTAACTCAATAATTAACTATACAACTCAACTGAATTGGGGGTATCCTTTTAGTTAGGGCTCCAGGTAATTGACCTTTCTGCCCATAGGGTGATGATTTTGATGACGAAATTAGTCATTCAATCTTTGTCTTACACATTCATATCTCTAATTCATAAAGAATTGCAATGAGTGCGATAAAAATACCAGACGTTTTTCCAATTGTTCGCCAGAAGAATGGGAGTATTTTCGTTAAACGAACAAATATTTTCAGTACAAAAATGAATGTTTCCAAACACGTTCTCTAAAATTATGGCTGTATTTTTGTTGAACTTTTTCAAGAATTTTCAAGTTTGTTTATTAACCATTTCTTATTGTTAGTGAATTAAATTTAAAAGGTCTTAACATACAAGTAGAATTTATTCTATACCGTTGTAATAACAAATATTTCAAGATAATCGATTAAATTTTATTTTCATTTGAACAACCGACGCAATATTGTGAATTTACGGAAAAAAAAAACAATAAATTTACTCGTATTTAAACATATAGAAGACAGATTTAAATAGAATTATACTAGATAATAAGATTTTCATTTCCTTCACAAGATACAACGCCTATTGTAACGCTATTTAATAGAAATTGTTTGTAAGAAGGTGAATTTTATCTAAAATTGTGTTCACAAAACTATTCCACAGACAAAAGGCATGGAAATGTATAGAAAACTTGACAATATTGTAAATGTTTTATAACAATTAGTTCTTCGTATAATAAATGAAACGTATTGAATGGAAAAACGGTATAACCGGACGGACTACCATTGAATAAATACTATGCAAATATATTCCAACATTCTACAATTAGATTATATGCATTTTGTCATAATTATTATTATTATTATTAAACATGTGTGCGTGATAACGATAATACTCGTAATGAATATTAAAATTTTATTGCAGTTTTCTAAAAAATTAACTAAATCATCTATAAAAAGCGAATAAATGAAAGATAGAACACTTACAACAAAAATTACCTCTTGTATACCGACATCATCTCGCACCTCACCTTTGGTAACCACCATACCTGTGAGGCAGGCTTTCAGTCGTTGAAATTCCTGAAAATTAATCAAATTAATACAAACAAATCACGAATATTTTTTTGATAGCAAACAATTTTTTCGACGAGCGTCTTGTCTTACCTAATTGGTAAGTTTCATATTAATTTTATTTGGTGTGAAAGTTGAGCGCTACTTTCCAACTATAGAAGAGCTTCGGTGAGTTTAGAACGAAAAGCTGGCTGGCATGTGTCGACAATAATGTGCGAAATTCTTTTTCATTCGATACATGCGCCGACCGATTCATTAAACATTGAAATTAGTTGGATATTTTACAAATTTATTAATCAATTCCTCATCTATTAGGGTTAGATAATTTAAGTAAATTTAGCGAGAATCTGGCAAAGTTTCACGATAAACAGTGAATAATTGTTGAATCATATTTTCAGGGACAATCTACCGAAAAATCATAATTTTTTTTCAATAATTAACAACTTACAAATTTTAAAGTCGTCAGTTTGATGAACAGTACAAAAACACTACTGTATTACGATAAAAACAATGTTCAAATTAAATTTAGATACCGGATTTGTAGATTCACATGACTGCAGGAAAGGAACTCCCGCATGTGCCTGAATCTCGTGCCAAATATTGTTTAAAATTGTTAAATCTAAACGTTACATTTATTATAAACGCGATATTTACAACAAGGAACAGGAAAGCAATTATTTAGAAAAAAGATAAATCACCGAAAATTGTAGAAACTCAATCTTTATTTTATTGTTATTGATTTTCCTTTAAATTAACACAAACAAACCTATTTACAGTCAAAATATCAATAGATTTTTTATGGTTTAAATAGGAATTAAACAAACAAAAAATAATGCAAAAGACTGTCCAATTGGCACAACGATTAAGACAAAGGTCCCCTACACCAATATACTCTCAACAATCATCCCTTTATTTTCAAAAATTGAGAATTATACAAACAACAAAAACTAGATAATTGCATTATTGCCATACAGTCGAATTTATAAAAAATCATAATTATTGATGGTATAACGTGATTATTTTAGTTTATTTATAGGCACTATAATATATAATAACAATATCGATTGAGAAGGAAAAATCAACATATAATTGATAGCTATTGGAAGGAAAACATCAATTTAGAATCAAAAATTCGAGTATGAAATGGCAGTGTTTACATCTACTTATGGTAATATCTTCTGTTCCAGTTTCAAATAAAACAAAATTAATAACTAATTATATTATCCCTAATTGCTTAAATCTATAATAATATTAAAGTCAACAATTAGCTCGTTTTAGCTAAAAATTCAATTAGGCATTTGCAATTATTATCAACTAGAAAATTTGGATTAAATATCAGAATTTGCATAATTTAGGGATTTGTTTTTAATAGTGCTCTCAACTATTTGAAAAACTAATAAAAAAAAGACACTATTTCCCTCCAATTCAAACATCTATCTGTGATTCTTTTGTAAAACTCAAATGACAACAATAGAGGGAATCGATGTTAAATTAACAACAAAAACAAAAAAAATAAACATTAGGTAACAATATCTTTGATATTCAAAATAAAGAGATTTGGATATATGTAGCTTAACATTAACATGATGATAATATATGATAAGAATCACTGAACCCATGATGCTGGTACCCATAACGGATCACTTTCTACACGATTAACAGCAGCAAGTAGTTGACTGAATGCTACAGCTAAATCAGCATTTACAATAATTTCATCGAAATAATGATCGTATAAAAATTCGATTCTAGCTGCAGATTTGACGATATCATTGAATTCTTCTTCCTATAGATAAATAAACAATTTAAATAATCTATAAATAATGGCATGGAAATTGCAACACCAAGAAAGGGTAGGAATTCCTTGACCAAACTTGACAGAAACGTTCAACTACTAAAAGAGAGAGCAATTGATTAAAATTTCATTCATATCGCTCAAGTGATAACGGCTTATCTGACAGTTTCTTTTATTGTGTCATCATACCTAGAGAGTGCGTCATGTGGGAATTACCACAAATTAAGCAAATTCGACAGAGATCGTATTGTTGGTTTGCGCGAAGGTGGTTTTTGGTTCAGAGAAATTGCAAATCGCCTTAACCGGAACCAATCCCTCATCATGTGCTGCTATCAGGCATGGACTCGGGAGGGCCAAGAACGTTACAGAAGAGGAACCGGGGGACAAAGAACAAACGAGGTGCAAGTCCGCTTTCTTCGTCTTATGGCAACACGAAACCGATTGTCCAGTACCAGGTCAATTTCCCATCTGTAACCCTTCGAACGGTTTACCGCAGAATCAGAGCTTTCAGCATGCAATCGTATCGGCCACATCTTGTGTTACCATCAACAGCTCAACGGTGATAGCAGCGTTTAGAGTGGTGCACGTTAAAACTGCACGACTGTAGTGATGAATCCCGGTTCTGTTTGGGGGTGCATAATGGACCTATGAGAGTCACACGAAGACGTGTGAAACGTCGAATTTTTTGTTCCGATGCCTGTGCACCAAACTGTGGGGATTATGGTATGGGGTGCTATAACCTATAGGAGTAAGTTTTTTTAGTATTCCTCCGAGGCAATATGTAGATGAGGTGGTAGAAGCCCATATTCTTCCATTTCTTGGGCAGTTGGAAGACTCACTTTTCCAGTAGGTCCTCATATTGCAAGACGTTCTATGGGCCGATTTGCAGAGGGTAACGTCAATCTCTTGCCATAGCCACCACGATCTCCGATTTTTTCGCCTATCGAGCATGTTTGCGACATTATGGGGAGAAGACTGAAGAACCTGCTGCAGCCGACGCAAACACTGCAAGCTCTACAGCACGGATTACAGATTGCTTGGGACACAATAATTCCTTTGGTCAAAAAATTCCTACTCCTTCTTGGTGTTGCAATTTCCATATTTAACAAAAATACTAACTGTAAATCCTCTAGAATTGTTTACATCAAATGTGGAACGTGCATGTACAGCATTTCTGGTTTCTTTCAATATATCTAATGGTGGTGGTTTTATATAAATAATGTACGGTTTAAGTTGAGGTGTTCTCAACATTTTCAAAGCTTGATAATGTGGATTTAAAATACAAACATGACCGGAATTAATAATTGCTTTAACACTCTCCGTTGATGTACCATAAAGATTGCCTTTATATTCACCAAATTCAATAAATTTCGATGCTTCAATATCTTCTTCCATTTTTTCACGTGATACAAAAAAGTATTCTTTACCATTCACTTCACCTGGTTTCATCTGTCTACTTGTATCTAAAAAATTTAATAAAAATCGATATTGAAACAGTTGGAAAAATACAGATGGGAGAAAAAAAAACATTAATTACATGGTGTAGGTGTTCGATATTTATTTGGATCAGTATCAATAAGGCGTCTTTTTAATTCATTACGTCCCACACCAGGTGCACCAATCAATACAATCGGTCGATAAATACCAGGTCTTGGATATAATTTAGCAACTTCTTCATATGTGGCGATTTGTTCACGATCGAAATCATCATTTTCAGCTGTGTCATACATAATTTTTTTAGTTTTTGGTTTGGATGCACAACGAGGGGATTTCGGGGACTGACTGCAAGTTAATACAGGTAAAGCTGAAACAGAGCACAGCCCTTCGGCCCAAAAAATGAAAAGGTGAATGTTAGTTGTAGCATAAGAACGCAATCAAAAAAAAAAAGGAAACAAATCAAAAAAGCATGAATTATGAAATAAGAATGGCACGAAAAAACAAACAAGCAGAAGACAGAGAGAAACGTAGAGGAGCATTCAATAAGCATTCAGGTAGATTACCATCATCACCACCATCTTTCGCTGTTTGTGTTCGTTCATGGATAATGCGGCGTTCTTGAAGTGCTCGACTTGGTATTAAACCGGCACGCATATTACGATCACCCTCTTTCCGGGCTTGCCACCTAAATTATAGAAATATTAAGTTTTTCTTTGATTTGCGGATTTTTTGAAATTAACTAACCAATATGCATCATCCTGTGATACGATATGGAGTACATCGCCTTTTTTAAAATCTAATCCAGCCTCTTTACATGGAATATAAATATCGGTAGCGGCAGAATAATCAAAATGCGCCCTAACTCTAACTTTACTTTCTCTTGCACTCAATTTACTATCAGCTGGTACTAATTTGAAAGTGATGGTTCCTTCGGAATTTTGCTAAAAATTTCACAATTTAATTCAGAGATAATTGCTAAAATTATAAAAACTACCAAAATAGTGAGGACATCATTTGGTGTTTTGCCTTCAACATTAATATTATTAACTTCAACAACTTCATCACCAACATGAATTAAACCGGAACGATCAGCTGCACCACCATGCATCACACGGGCAATAACGATTTTTCCCGTTTCTTCATCCGTTTTTATTGTAGCCCCCTTGAAAGATTCATCAACACTTTATCAATCAACAATCAACATTATAGTTTAAACATCAAAAAAAGAACAGTGCTATTTATTGAAAAGGGATTATGAAATTACTTGTGTGGCTTGCTGAAATACTTACGACTATTGGTTCAGCATTTTGTGCCCCAGACTTGGCAACAAAAAAGAAAAAATATTACAAATGTTGGACTGTCCGCTTTTTTTTTAAAAAAACAATAATTTTGACAAACAATGGGATTCTTACAAATTTCGTGAAAACGAAATACTTACAAGAGGCTCATTACTTTTGACAAGTTGTACGATTTTGATTGTTTCTTCTTCTTCTTCAGTATCTTGAGGTATTTCAGGTAGATGAGGATAATAATCTTTTTGTGCTATAGCATCATGGGAACATAACAAACCCTACAATTACCGTTAACCATTGGATCGATTATTTATTTTTGTTTTATTAACATTTACCTGTACATGAGGTTTTTGTAATAAATAAAATAATTCTTTACAATCATCAGATGCATGCATTCGTTCAGCTAGAACTTCCAGAACATCCACCATAACATGCATCGATGTTGATAACATTGGAAAGAATTTATCACTAGCCCCACTACTAAGGATCTTATTGTGAACATTGACTAAGGCATGGAGTTCTTTCGATTGTAATAATTCGTTTAGAAAGCCCAACTCTTCATCAGTTGATGGTAATTCGCTGGCTTGTTGAAGGGATGATAATAATCGTGATAAAGCTAACAAATGAATTTATTGTTAATAATAATAATAATAATACAACTAGATTTTTTTTAAATAAATAACGAGATTTAAGGAAAATAAAAGCAAACTAAAAAAACTAACCGAAATAAAAAAAAGTAAATTAAAATCCAAGGCAGTCGGGGGCTCACCTGGATCCCACTTTTCTCTTGTCCCATTAGCCATCACGTCGGTGGTCATTCTACAAATAAAACTTGAAATAGAAATTTATTAAGAATTATGATAAACACATTTTTGGAGTCAATGACATCAAAATCTGTACCGGAAACGCGAATATTTCTAAATAGAAAAAATTAGAGCAAACTAAGCGATTTTTGTTTTTTTTTTTTTTTAATAAACATTAGTTGCAATTTCTTCTATAATTAAAATATTAGCGTTTAAATTTAACAAAAATACCTATTTTTATTTATTAAATACCTTGAAAATATTGATAAAGTTTGGAATTAATCAAAAACATTACACAACAATCAATGAAATAAAAGCACTTTCAGTTTTCAGTGATACCTGAAGGAAATATGGCGTCTTGACAAGCAGTGTTGCCAATCAATAACCTCAATTCATTGGAAATTTACAAAATTCATAATTAATCAGTGAAACTATTTTTTTTGTCTTTTCGTCTTTTATTCGATTTCATTATAAATCAAACGATTCAGATATGCGGTTTTTATTTAATTAAAATTCACAATTAGTTTAAAATTGTATCGACAACATAAGAAAAAGAATATCCCTATATTAGGGATAAAACTACCCCCTTTATAAATAATAAACAATAATTTGATAAATTACTATATGATTATATATATTAATCCGTTGATTACAAAAATTGGTAATTTGAGGTGATAGGTTAATCATCTGTTTAGTAGATTTTTCAGACTTTTCAGTATTGTCTAATCACTGAACTCTATACCTAATAATGGTAACTACAGTGTATAACCGGCCGACACGGAAAGAAGAGAGATGGACGATTTGGAACGTTTTTCTATTAAACATCGTTCTAATTCGCGCTCTTATGTCCAGTAAATGTTTATTTTTACAACGTTTTTTGATTTAAATTGTAAATTAGTATTATATAGACAGAAATTCTTGTATCGGTTATCTTTTTATTTCGTTCTACAATAAATCACGTAAAACCCGTGAGAGCGGGTGGTTTTGATGCTTTTTTCAATGTACTTATCGTTAGTAAGCTGCCCCATACTGTATAATGTATATCATCATTGTCATGTACAAGTATTTGAGTAACTACATAAAGAAAAATAAACCTCTTTGCCTGAGGTAAAAGGCATAAGTTTGTCTCTTTTTCTCTTTTTAGTGGTAAATAGTTGCAAAATTGTAATAATTATTTTATTTTAAGGCTTATTTAACAATAATAATAATTGAGTTAGCTAATTAACTAACAGAGTCAGTTATTTGGGTTTATATACGGTCATAAAACACCAATAAAGTTAGCTACACTCTTCTCTATACTTGCTATTATGAATGTTTGGATTATTTGATTTTTTGACATCGGAAATATTGTGTAGTGTAGTAAAAGTGTTAGTGTTTTGTGAATATAGTTTGGAGCGCAACGCATTTGCAGGGATCTCAACTAAAGGGTAATGTAATAAAATATTTGGATCAATGGTTTTCCTAAAACATCTAGTTTCCGTTTTTTATTAATAGTAAGTTTTTTTAATCGTCTTGGGATTCGAAAAGAGCGCTACAAAGATAGGTCGTCGTGAGATTAAAAAAAGATACACAAGTAAAGGTAGGATACGCTAATTCGCCAATGGAAAATTTCATGAATTATCAGGAGCAGCGCTATAGTGGAGCTTGGATATAGATGTTTTTTGCCTCTGCTTTTGACTCCACTGGTGGGCTGGGCTTGATGTTATTAATTAATAAGAAGTTCCATTGTGAATTTTACTGTTATACAATAAGATCCCTTTTAATCGCATATTTTGTTGACGAATTAAGTACAAGTGATCTGAGCCCTTTTCAAAAAATCGTTGCCCCTATTAGCAAAAAAAAGATTATACAATATCATATATGAAACTCCATTAGAGGCCATTATAGCGACTCCATAGAAGCTTCTTGACAGGGCTCACAGTGGCGACTTCTTTCGATCCCTGCTCACCGTTATAGGCTTCACTGTAGGGCTACGTTCGAACTCTCATTATTAGGGCTCATTGTAGGAAGCCCAGTATAGGTTATCGGTGTTTAGTTGTAAATGTATTACACCAGAATACCGTATTTAGTTGTTCCTAATCCGCATTTTTTACTTTTTGATCTCCCTGAAAATTGGGTGTGATTTACAACGGAAACAAAACCCAAAATTAAAAAAAAATATGCGCACCATTTGGTATCCTCTCACGGCATGTGGGTTGGGAAACACTGTTATTCTAGACAGTAGCGGACAAGTCCGGATGTCAGCTTCCCCTAAACATTGAATGAAACGTATTTATTCGATACGATACGATAAAACTCGCGGATCTAGAATTTCAAATGCTTCGTCTGCATTCTGCTCGAATTGCTATTTATAGATTGCTCTTGGCAACCAATATTTTTAGGTCCAGTCCACTACTGACTCTAAAAGATACCATTACGGCCACTATCTCTTTGGTGGTGTAGAAAAAAACACATTAATGTAATCATTAAATGAATAAAATCGATTTCTTTTAAAAATCCCCCATCATGTTGAATTTTCCACAGAGTACTTATGCCCGCAGTGTCGGACTGGACTATCGGGGAAC
Organism: Lydus trimaculatus; assembly: GCA_037414755.1. NCBI lineage: Eukaryota > Metazoa > Arthropoda > Insecta > Coleoptera > Meloidae > Lydus > Lydus trimaculatus. Next base: position 1,123 of record JAZBGY010001312.1, on the reverse strand, counting down.
CGGGAAAATGCCCGATGAGTCAACAAATTCGTTAACTGGTTGGATCAACAAAATCATATAGTTTTGTAAACAGAAAGTATGAATTACAATTTTTTCAATATACTTATAAATGGGGCCAAAACGGTGGGCGAGAAGCTTGCCAGTCCGACACTGCCTATGCCTATTTCTAGGTACCTCCATTACAACACTGATACACATAGATTTATGTAGAATAACACGACATTCCTATTGTTTTTTTTCTAAAAAAAAAAATGATGATATATTCATTGTCTATTATTAAATTGCTTCCACCCTTTATGGATATTTTCTTAAAATCTATTTTCGTTATTTATTTAAATGAGATTGCATGCAATAAGTTGTTTTATTATATGCGCTCTATACAGCAAACGTTCAATAAATTAATTTCTCTTGTTTTGTGATACACTCCCCCCGTTCGACAATAATAATTATAGACCTAAAACATAGAAATATGATTCAAGAAATGAGAAAAGAAACCCAACCAGTCAACTATTAAATTATTCATTATTATAGATTTGCTATTTTAAACGGTTTTAATAAAGGTATATGGGTGTTAATTAATAATAAAAACGATTATGTCATCTTTAAATTTATACAATTTATTCTTATTTACCATACAGACATAAAATCATAATAATAATAATAATAATAGTAATCATAATAATAATAATAATATTGTGCATTTTGAACAATAAAATAATGAAACTAATCATCAATCAATAAATAAAAAGTCTTATAAAAGATAAAATAAAATCGCACATATAGATAATGACTTACGATGCATACAATAGGGCCATTGCATGTAATCTCAGACTGTATTTTTTTTCTTTTATTAATGTTAAATTATTTTTTATTTTCTTCTACGAGTAGCACAACTTGAATGATAATAATTATTGCATACTGACTAAAGAGGCTATCCATAATTCTCATTTTTTATTTATTTATTTATGTTTCTTTTAAGGTAAATGCTATGTTAATATTCGCACTAACATCGAACTATATTTATGATTTATTTTCAATTTTTGTCATATTTCCAAACGGTATATAGTTGCCGTCAGGAAATAGTGAAATTTGACTTATAAGCCAAATTATTTTATGATAGGGA
>JAZBGY010001311.1:2952-24236 GCA_037414755.1 Lydus trimaculatus | reverse complement strand
CGTTATTAAGGAATGGATCTTTTATTCAGACAGAATATGGTTGTCCAGATGGATCCTATTTTGACCCAGCATTACAGACATGCAGTATTTCGTACAACTGCCCATGTACAACTTCAACAGCACCTACATCAACAACAAATACACCAAAACCGACTACAACAACGACAGAAGCGACTACAACAGTGAATCCTTGTCCAGCTGATGAAGAAGACACATTCACATGTACGAAACGAGGACGTTACCGAAAACCGAACGATCTCACTTGTACAAAATACTATCTTTGTTCGTTATTAAGGAATGGATCTTTTATTCAGACAGAGTATGGTTGTCCAGGTGGATCCTACTTTGACCCAGCACTACAGACATGCAGTATTTCGTATACGTGTCCTTGTTCGACGACAAGCCCAATTTCTACAACAACTGAAGAAAATGAAATATTTACTTGTACTGTAGTTGGAAAATTCCGTAAAGCAGAAGATCTAACTTGTACAGAATATTACATTTGTACATTATCAGATGATGGTTTATTCATCCAAACTTTACATCTTTGTCTAGATGGTTTCTACTTTGATCCGAGTCTGCAAGAATGCAGCAGATTTTACAATTGTCCCTGGTCAGTTAATACTACAACCACAGTCCTTACAACAATGACACAATATTCTACAGCGGTGAATCCCTGTTACATTGAAGATGAAATGTTCACATGTACTAAACGAGGACGTTTCCGTAAACCTAATGATCTTACATGTACAAAATACTATCTATGTTCATTGTTGAGGAATGGTTCTTTCATCCAAACTGAATATAATTGTCCAGATGATTCGTATTTTGATCCAACATTACAAAAGTGTAGTATTTCATATATTTGTTCATGTGTAGACACTACAACAGATGAAACTTCTACAACACAAGTTTCCACAAGTATAAACCCTTGTTCAAATATTGAAGAAGACACATTTACATGTACCAAACGAGGACGTTACCGAAAACCTAATGATTTAACTTGTACAAAATATTATTTGTGCTCATTACTAAGAAATGGTTCTTTCATTCAAACGGAATACGATTGTCCAGATGGTTCCTATTTTGATCCAATATTACACAAGTGTAATATTTTATACAATTGTCCATGTACAGATATTTCACCTTCTGCAATAACATTTACAACAGTTCCTCAAGTTGATACAACAACAACAACAATAGAAGTCTCTACAACAATAGATCGTTGTATTGTTATTGAAGAGGTTGTATTTGAATGTAATGAAAGAGGACGTTTTGCTAAATTGGATGATTTGACTTGTACGAAATACTATTTATGTTCATTATTGTTAAATGGTGGTGGTTTTATTCGTACAGAATATACATGTCCGGATGGATCATTCTTTGATCCAGAATTGAATATTTGCAGTACTTATTACACATGTCCATGTATCGTTTCAGAACCACAATTTCCTTATATGTTACCAATTGTAGTAGACAGTAGTGCATTAAAAGAAACGGAAATGATATCACCATCAAAAGTACCATCAGCATTACCTAAATGTGAAGTGAATAAAAATTCAAAATTTATCTGTTCAAGAAATGGTCGTTTCAACAAACCGGATGATCTAACATGTAAACAATACTATTATTGTGAATTATTAGGGGATGATTTTAAACAAATTGTATATTCTTGTCCTAGTGGTACATTCTTTGATCCATCAATTATGATGTGTAGTCGTAAATATATATGTCCATGTAATCAATCAACAAAACAATCATTATCCAATTTTATAAAAACTGAATTGTTTCCATTTTGGCTTTTACCATAAATTTGTTTTCAAATAAATAAACCGTATGCAAGATTGTTGGTTATTTTCTTTGCCATTTCACACAATTCCATCTACAATGATTTATCTAGTTTGGAGATCAAGTTGACCGAATTCGAGTAGATGAAGTGTAGAAATTACACAATTTGTAGTTTTTTTCTGATTGTCTTCAATTCTATTTAAAATGATGATTTGTCCATTAGGTTTTGCTTTCAATTTTAAATAAAGGGAAAGTGTGTACAGGAAATGTCAACACTTTTAAATTTGAACAATTTGTAAAAGAACAACGTATATGTAGTTTTAAAATTTGATTAAATTTAGAAAATCAGTACGCACACAATACATAAAATAAACGTACAAAAAATATTAAAAAAGCAATTTTATTTAATTCAAATCAAATCAAATGAATTGCTCAAGTCTCGAATTTCAAGTATGTATGACCACATTTTCCAAATGGAAATCGACCAGGGTATTCGGAGCATTTCTCTTTAGTTTTTCTTTTTTTTTTCTTATATCTTACAGAACACATATTAAAAACTAGAGAAAATTATGGTATTTTTCTTATAAATAAACAAACAAACAAAATTATTCAAATTTATTTATTTATTATAATAATAATGAATATTTAATATAAACGAAAATCATAAAAACAAATAGAAAATTATGGTGTTTTTATGATTGTGTAAGTTTTAGGTGAATTTATTGTTGTAATTGGTGTTGATGGTATACTTCCGGATATATTTGCAATACTTGAATTTCTTGATGTTGCTGTAATTGACGATGACGACGTCATACTAAAATAAACAATAATATTCTATAAATCTATTTGTTATCGCTATATTATCAATTTTATGTAATAAAAAGGAAAAGTGGACCATCATCTTTCGATCCATATTAGAACTGATACTCTACCAATTCTAGATTTTTTCCCTCAAAAAAAAAAAAATAATAAAGTAACTTTCTCAAATTGAAGAACAGGTGATTATATTTACATATTCCGCCTTATCATCGTTCTAGTTATTCTATTGTTTTTTTTTTTCAAACTACATAAAAAATCGACTTGTTTTTAATAATTTTGGAAAAAAATCACCTGGATGTTCTGTAGTGTTATCACAACAATTTGTTTAAATGATTGACAATCGAATACTTACTTGTATGAGGATTTTTGTTTCATTTTACACCACTTTAGACACATTTTCTCTAATTGAAATGTTTTAAAAAACTAAATGAAGGAGCGGTTGGTTGGGATTGTTTTTTTTTTTTTTTTAATAATACAGATGCGTCATTTTTCCTCTTTATTCCTTTATAATCTACTTAGATAAGTTAGGTACATATTTGTATTTTCATTCAACAGTATACCAATAAATGATGCATTATAGTTTTAATATAAAAAAAAAATTTTGTGTATTACCCATTGGGAGAAATTACATTCTTACAAAATCAGTAATACAATAGATATTTGTTTCTATTTAAGATAATCGTGGGTGTATAGCGCTGCAAATAAATTAATTATGATGGGATTATTTATGGTAAATGAAACGTATCCTCCTAACACCATCTGTTGTACGATGAGATGTCAATAAATTTAATAAGAACCGAAAAGAATATTTAGTTATTTACATTTGAAATTGGAAAGTTTTTTCTATAGATTTTGTCACGAATATTCGAAAAAAACCACGAATTAGTATTCAATCTATCGTTTCAAAAAAAAACAAAAAAAATTATTATTGAATAGTTGTAATCGCAGTTATAATTGTAAAAACAATTTATATTTGAACTAATTTTTCTGCTGTCGTTGTTGCTCTAGCTGTTATTGTGTTGTTTTGAATATAAATGAATTTTGAAAAGTGGGTAAAATAGTGAAATTACCAAAATAAATTTATTCTATTACATTGCTACAATTCTTATTATTATGCCGACAACAGTCTCAAATTTACATTTTTTTACTCAAATTCCCTCCACCCTAAAAGAAAATATTTAAAAAATTTTAATTGAATATAAAAATTCCACCCTACAAGCAGGATAAGAAGGCGAGCCCTTACTATATCTTCACCTTGAATACTATCAATATTCCATAGTGGTGTATGGTCAGTTCCTTTATTTTCTTCTTCTTCGTTTTTTCGAACAAAATACCAACAATGAGAGTGAATTTCCAACAATATATCCACCAAACAGGTAGATAGATGAGAATCGAAAGGAAACAAATATAATCGTCCCTACCATTTCAAAAAAAAAAAACACAAACTATATATGGGTCATTCTAGTATAAAACCATCCGAAAGCAACATTTCGTCTTGTAGTTGTTATTGAGTGGTGGCACCCAGTATAACACGGTCACCCATACACCCATTTGCTTTCATCCTTCCGTTCTTCCGTTTAAAGGCTTTCTCTTCACGAAATAAACAACAACAGGTTGATTTTAGATAATCATAGAGTGTAGATCGAGACACGTGTGACAAGTGCATCATAATCGTCTTCAATTAATCAAATTAATCAAAATAAAATTAAATAAAATAGTGATTTTCGTGGTGTGTTAATTTTTTTTCTATATTATTTAATAAAGACAAAAAAAAAACCATCAAAAAATGTCCTGAAAGTGTTCGGATTTTTCAAAAAAAAAGCAATCATTAGACGCCATGGCAATATGCAAGGTAAACTTTTATTGCAATTAAGATTATCTGTTAATTTAAATATAGAAGAAGATGAATAGATTTTGTTGTAAATGAGGATATAGGATTTTTATTATTATTATTATTATTATAATAATTATTATTATTATTCTGTATTGTTCGTTTGTGTAAATTCTTTAAAACAATACACACGATCTACTTTTTTGTAACAGATTTTTTAAATACATATGAGAATCACACCCTTATTGTTTACAATTGATAACTGTCATTAGAAATTAAACAAAAACTCTATGGTTTATCCCATTTAAAAAATTATAAACAATTAAAGAAAACACCTACAAACACCTGTAGGTAAACATTGAGTATTTCCTGTTTGTGGTGCGATATGACAATTCCGTAAATATTCCTATACAGACTTGGTGTTTCTAATACGAACATAGGAAGAGATATCGACACCACCCACTCTTAAGAATTGCCGATAATTAGTAGGGAATAAACAGATTTACCTCGATCTTTGTCTGATACATTTAGACGCTGATGTTTCACCACGATCATGACAAAGATAGCAAGATTTTCATGAATGGTAGAGGGTGTAATGAGTGGGTGGTGTCAATAGCCGGAATTCGTACGATTATTACACATCTGACCGCTTTTTTTCTGTTTATCTCATTTTAACTTACGTGGAACCCCAAAGTCCATGCGACCACGAACCACATTTGCAGCTCCGCACTGCGGTTGGTCTCAACTGTATGCAGCTGGAAACGACTGCAACTTACCGACATTATTGGAAAAGAATTGAAATCAATGCGGCGCTGATGCAACAGCTCTTATAAGATCTGCTGCAGAACGTTGCATGTGCGGTTCGTGAGCGATAGCCCTAATAGTGTGGTGTTTTTTTTCTATATTCCTTTTAAAAATGCCCAGTCTGTATATTTCATTTGTTACCACAATTCTTCCATGATTTTTCTCGTTTTTTCAACTTCATTTGAACTAATTAATGCATAATTCATGATAAACACACTGATTATTAGAATAATGAACTATAAAATTACTGCATTGTATCTGATTAGATTGTTATTGTTGTTGTTGTTTATAAATTAATTAAATTAAAAATAGCAATTTATTAATATCTGTGTTAGAATTTTTCCCGGTGAATATATTATTTAAAATTAAAGAATTGAGGTAATCCGTTTATATTTCTGCTAGAATAATCAAATTTCTTTTAGAATTGTGTAAGTTTAATAGGACATATGATCATTAAATTGATTACTATCATCATTAAGTATTTATCATTAACGTTAAATTGATATTTCATTTATTATGGCATAGGTACCTAATAAAAAGCAATTCAAATAAATTTTATTTGAATCAAAGATAACAGTAAATTTTGATATTTTTACAATTAATTAGAGAATACACCGAATAAGTAGGTATATAACACTCAAATATGAATAATTACCATTACATGACCATTTAACAACAATAACCAACAAGAAGAGAAAGGAAACGCATAATATTCACGTAAATATGTTGTTTCGTATTAAGCAATAATGTGCAATATTATGTTTATATCAAATTAAGCGATACTAAAGTAAATCATTTCGTAACAGATCACCTTCCCTTCCTTAAACTCGACTTAAACTCGGTCTTATCGTAGATCCCTTTATATTACTTGTATTTACATAAGGTTTATTTTAATAAAGAAGAATTTAAATGTGCGGTAGAATTCAAGGAACATAATTGCCTGTGGTGACCGCAACTAACACGAGGTATAGTCGCAATCTTTCCACATATTCAATAATTGATTTTACGCGCTGCAACCGCGTAAATCAGCGCGATAAAAATCCATCGTTTGCATACGCCCTAAGGCATGATTAGCCACAAACAATACTAAGCCGAGAATAAGGAACGGAAGATGAACCGGGCTTTTTTTAAGTTATGTTTCGATTTATAATTTACAGTATATATAGTGTTTCTCTTTTCCAATTAAATTTTGTGCTTTGGTTAGTTAGAGATGATTAACTATCGAATAACCGCGCACCACAGATGCTGTTATTTGTAAATAATTATAAAATGGCCTACTTGATATACCTACAGTGTAAAGTAGTACTTGTGTAAATTTGAGAAGAAAGTTATGATATCAAAAAAAAAAAAACATATTTGAAGATTATAAATATCATATGTTTAATATATATGTTTTATTTTACTTTTATTTCAACAACAATAACAATATAGAAAAATCCCAACAGAAAGTTAACGTGAGAATCTGCAAAATGGATTGAGATGAACAATTAAATGGTCAGGTCGGAATTGAGGTTTTTAGTGCTATTATTGTGACTGTTGTCATTACTAATACAAAAAAATGTAGAGAGTGAAATTTTCTGTTATTTTAAAATTCTCTTCTGTTTTTAACCTATGAATATTTAATTACCATATATTTGCTTTTAATTCATGTTTATATACGGATATAAAATACAATTGAAGTAGTTTCACAAAGAATCGTGACAACTGTTATGAGTTTATCAATTAAATGTGAAAATAATTGAAAGTTTTTGTTTTTTATTACCTACAATTCAAATCAAACACGTGTCAAGTGTTTATATTTAAGTGTACAACAAACATTAAAAGAACGTTTTTTTTTTTGTTTGTTTCAGACATTAATTGTTTTCATCTGTATAAACTATGCAATTTCTATAGAAAATCGAACACAACAACCACAAAAATTCGATAATAAACCAATAGAAACACCTTCATTAATATCAAGGATTTCTAGTTGGATTTTTCCATTTGGTGGAAATAGTGTAGAAACTGTAAGTGATTCAGTGCCAGCCGAAGGACATTATAACGGTCCACAATATTTACCACCACCACCACCACCAACATCAGGAAGACAACATCATTCTATTGATATTAATTGTAATCCATGTAATCGTGAACCATGGATTCCTGTTGTTGGTCGTTCCGCTAAAAATACAGTTATCAATTTTGTCCCACCATCTAGTCACGGAAATTTACCAAATTTACAACCACCACCACCATACCAACAATATGGATCACCACCTAGTCCACAATATGGAGCGCCACTTGAGCCGCAATACAGACCACCACCACAATATGGACCACCACCTAATCTACAATATGGACCACCACCCAGTCCACAATACAGTCCCCCTCCACCTAATCTTCAATATGGACCGCCACCTATTCCAGAATTACGTCCTCCACCTGATTCCCAATATGGGGCACCACCTAAACCCCAATATGGATCACCATCTAATCCAACTGATTCACAATATTTAGCACTACCAAACCAACAGTACGGACCAGTAGTCTTTCGTCCTCAATCCCCGAAATTACATGATTCGCAACATTTACTCAATCCACCTCCACAACCACCACCACCACCACCATCGCTAAAATACCGACCCCGGCCACCTATAAAACCATTAAGAAATTATGGTGTTCCAGGAATGTTACCACCTCCTATTAATGGCAATAAATATTATTCATTACCAACAACAAATCTACCTAATAGTTTTGATTATAATTTACTCAATCAAGATATTTCACCACCACCTCAACAACCATTAACTGATAGTTATGGTGCACCAGTAACTGGAGCTAATTCTGATTATAAATTACATAAAGAATTTGTACCACCAATAGAACAATTACCATCACCATCAGATCATCAACCAATACCATTACCAAATTTAAGTTCACGTCCAGTTGTACCAATTCATAATTATAAAAATTTCCATGATACACCACCACCATCACCAACACATAATACAATTAGTGATATACAAATTGTACCTAGTGTAAATGTTGCTGATTTTGTATCATCAATTGAACATCCAATTAATGTTATACAATCACCATTACTTGATGTTGATGTTAATGAGAATCAAGAAATCTTACAAACACATCAAAATGAAGATGAACAACATAGTGATATACGACCTAATGATATTTATGAATCATCAAGATTAAGTGAGAATCCTATTATTGTTGATGATACGCATACAGCAGCCTCAATACGTAACAATTCTTATCAAAATATTTTATTAGAAAATGAAAAAAATGAATTTACACAACCATCTATAGATAATAGTCCATGGGCACCATCATGGGGTAGTACGATTTCAACATCAATGGTACCACCACCAATAGGATCATCTACATGGCTAACACCATCTAGTAGTATAACAACAAAACAACCACAACAAATTATCGTACCATATATTAATACAAGGGATATAGCGGATATTTCAAGTACATTATTACCACCACCACCATCAACAAGAGAATCAGTTTGGTCGAAATTCGTTGATTATAATTCAGATGAATCAAAACAAATTACATCAACAACATTAACAACAACTACAATAACACCAGTATCGAATATTATTGATATTTTAAAAGATAGTAAGATTTATCAACAATCATCTGATAAATTACCATTTGATGTAATTTCATTACAAAATCATATTGATAATTGGACACAACAACAATATTCGAAACGAATGAATCATGGTAAAAGTAGTAATATTATAACAAAATTGGTACCATCAAAACAGATACCAAATGAATATTTTAGTACAATACCATTAAATGAGATACAAACGACGAGAATTCCTGATTACCAAGCAGCTAGTAGTGATAACAATGAATCAAAATTACATAAAGATATTGAAACGAATTTGATTATTAATGAGGCGGCTAGTACTACAGAAGTACCATTAACAACAATCAATTCATCACCAATGGAGTTTTCTATAAATAATCAAAACGATCTGTGGAAAGTAGGATCTAATGTGACAATTTCACCAATAACTAAAGAAAAAGTTTATATAGTTACACCACAACCAACTAAGAAACAATATAGAACAACAACAACAACATCGCCAATAATTGGATGGAGTTTACCGCCACAAATTAGTAGTGAAATTGTTGATGATGTTGTGCCAAAATTTTTAATACGAATCGATCCTGAACAAAACAATACAACCCAAAATAAATTAAAATTAAATAATTCAAATGGACCATTAACTGTTGTTTTTAGTGAATGGCCACATTTAAGTAAGTTGAATCAAATTATTTTCACTTTTATCATTAATTAGGTATTAAAGATTAATTTATCAATCAAATTGACTTTCTAATGATTCTTTAAATACCTCTTTGCTTGATTATTCAAATTTTTGTTTGTTTGTTTTTTCCAAAGTCAATAATCTACAAACAACAACAACAACAACAGAAAAACCGCCAACATCCAGACATCCACTTTTAGGTTTGATGGATATTCAAGCGTATACACCGCCGCCGAATTCGACAGTTCAAACAATATCCGGACATTCAAAGGTATGTTTTTACGGTATAGCACCTAAATATTGAATAAAAAAAAGATAGAAAGGAAAACTATAATTATTGTAGATATTCTCACGGAATTTTAACCTAAATAATGTTATAAACAATTATCTTCACATCAAAAAAAAAAAAAAAGAAAAGTACTCATTAAAATCTCACGATATTGTTTCCAACTAAAATTTATCATCCACAAATTTCTATCAAACAAATTTTTGTTAATCTTTATTGTATATGATGATATACGATAATGATCTAAAGATGTGGATAAAGATTTTTGTTTAGAAAGTATACTGATATGATGTTTCATTTAAATTCATTTCACATACATATAGTGAGATTGGAGAAGAGATGCAACGACAAGACACAAAAAAACAACTTGCGGTTTTCATGTCGATTAATAATAATAAAAAAAACGACCGTTAGAATTTCTATCTCTAAAAAAAAACCTGAAAGTAAACAACAAGTTTTCCAAATCAATAGACCTCGAAAAAAAAGAGATTTTCCAAATGTTTTCCTTTCATTTCAGGTTGTGACAGTTGTGACGCCTGGAGCTGTTACGAAAGTCCATCCAGTGACTGCTAGTAGTAAAGAAACGACAATTTTACGAATTGTAACACCATCAAATCGTAAAATAACAGATTTAGTGTAAATTAATTGTTATTATTATTATTATTATTAAAAGACTTGCGGTTTTGTTACAATTATTGAATTGTTTTAACAAGAAAATTCCTATTGAAAATTATTACACAAGTGTACATCTTTTTGTGTCGACACAGAATCATAGTGAACATCAACATTTATGTTTTATTATTCAAAAGTAAGACACTATTTGTGTTGACATAGATACAGACTCTCACTACCACTGATTGTGAGACACAATGGCAACACAATTTCGTGACTTTATTAGTTGTAGCGCCACAATCTGTATCGACACAAAAAGTGTCCTCAGTATAGGGAATTTCATTTTTCGATTTATTTTAAACTATGCAATTATTTATTTTACAAATAAGATTTTAAAAAAAAAACCTGTATACATATACTTAACAAAAAACTTATTGTGATTTTAAAATAACTTAAATTTATTTAATTTTATTAATTATAATGACAATTTTAATAAATATTATTATCGATATATATATATGTATATCACAATATTTGTGCAATTTTACAATATATTTTAAAATAAAATTAAAAAATTTGTTTTCGTTTTTTATTTCTCAACTCGTTTCTAAACGATAGGTTTCCGAAATTCCGGTGTTAAATTCGATGAAATTTCCACACATTTCCATAAACGATCTTGACTGACATATGGTAGAATTTTGGCCACTTGCATTGAACCCTGTATTTTACGATAATCATTTATCAAACAAGTGTACAAAAAGAAAGTACATTTTAATCATACAAAGTATGACAAATATGTACACTTATTTGTCAGTAGCGGACCAGCTACTAGGGTGTCAGGTGTGCGAGTAGCGCGCAGTACAAGAATAGCCAAATTTTGGCTCGACGTCGATCAGTGTAGAAAGCTCTTTGAAATTCTTGCCTAATGGAGCTCTGAGCTTTAAACACTTTACGTATGTTTCTTTATAACTCAAATCGCCGTTTGAGTACTCTGGACGCCCAAACTGTTTCCACGTCCTGTCAAATGTTTGCGTACTGTTTTATGCATTTTCACGCTCCTAATCTACTTTGACACCTTTTTGATGTACTCCGTTTTAGCGCCCACAGTAATAAAGGAACATACACTTTATAGTTATAGTTGGGCCCTCTTTGTCTCCTAACAATCAATATTTTTAAGCCCAGTCCGCCACTGTTTTCTCTTATTATTATTATTATTGATAATAGCTCACCAAGAATTTCTTCTTACGTCCTGGTTCTTGTCGAAAATACACCAATGAATCGTTTGGTATTACAATATGAGTTTTATTATTTTTTCTATTTAAAGATTCAAATCGACTTGGCTGACAATCTAGATCAAACCGTATAATATCATTAATAATATCAATACTAATTGATAACCATGTCCATGCTAAAATATCATTAGATAATGGGAATTATTTGAATTCAATACAATAATCTACACGCACACAAATACAGAACGAAAAATCTAAAAATACATGCAATAATTAAAGTTAAGTCAACCAAATTAAAGTAGACGGGGTATATTCCTACAACGCACACCTTCTATTCAATAGATTTACCACAAGCAAATAAATCAAGAAAAAAATGAAGCAATTCTAGAATTTCATCAAAAATTTACAGTAGAAGCCCGTTTAAACGGCTACTATTGCACTAAATTTCTGTCGAATAAGCGCAATGTCAGACAATACGGAGCTACGTTTATGCCACCATTTCAACCGACCTTTCCACATTACTCCGTTCAAACCCACCAATACATACGCTATTAATCCGGTTAATCTGGCGCTCGACAAGGGTTAAAGCGGAGACAAATTTTGGTCTTTCACTAATTCTAAAGTCGATTGAGCGGGCTTCTACTGTGAATGAAAAAAACAACAACAACAAGTACGCTTTACAGATTTATTTTCCAATAAATATACCTGCAAGTGGTGATTTTCGATAATGTTTCGGTAATAACCAATCAATTTGTTGTAATTTCATTGTTATTATAAATCGATATTTTAATGTTAATATACCAGTTTTAGAATTTGTTGTTAATTGAAACCATGGTGTTAATCTACCAGGTGAATTAATTGAAATAAGTGTACCCAAATTAGTTTTTTGTTGTCGATATAAAAATATAACAGTAAATCCAATTGGATTATTTATTGTTGTTATTATAATTGTTGAATTTTTTAATGGTATATTACCATATGGTAAACGAAATTTATATGCTGGATATTTATTAATTGGACCATCAACTAATGATATACCTTGATCATTTGTTGAGATATTTATCAATTTTAATATATCGATTTCGTCTAGTATTTTAAAATGTAGAAATTTTGAAAAAAAGAAACATAGAGATAAGGTTTTACATTTTAAAGAGATTACATGGTAACTTACCATTCAATTTTATAGCTGGTGATTTGGTATTAATAGAATAAGTCTGATGTGTGTCTAATTCGTTTTGTGATAATTCTAAAGACGCAACTAATCCTAAGAGGCAATAACTCAAACTTAAATATTTTACCATTGGAACAGCAGTGGCCATAATTCACTCTGAATAAAAACCAGCAATCTTACGTAGGAAAAGTACAGTCATGCATAAATTTATCAATAACAAAAAAAATTTACAAAACATCAAAATTTTTAAGAACTTTCCAAAATCTATGATTGTTAGAACAATGAGCACTCCTTGTCTTCCAAGTAGGAATCCTAATGGTTGTAAACAGAAAAAAAATCCAGAAGCCTCACCGGTTTCTAACTGCCTTAAGAGTCGATTACACTGAGCGACTTTAATCGCAAAACGCTACGACCAAAGTCGCTGTGTGTAATATAGAGGACGCTAGACAATCGGCGACTGTGAATTTAATAGCCGACCAGTCTACTTTTGTTGCTAGACGCTGCACCTAAATTCACTGTGTTGCTATGGTTTCTACATTTGCAACACATGAGCAGCGTTGTGACTTGACGAGTTTCCGGCAGATCTATCGGATACTTGGTAGCAATACTGTTAGCGACTTGGAAATTTTAGTCGCTGTGTGTGACGGACATCACTAGGCGACTTGCAATATACGCATGCGTCAACGTCTAACGACAAAAGTCGCTCAATGTAATCCACCCTTTAAATACATTGTGAACCTATCGTTGTTAATCATTTGATTAATTTAAGAGTTAATGGAACAAAAGCATTTATATAGTTGACATAAAACAAAATAAAATTTGAAAGAAAAAGAATCAGATTTAATTACTTACCCGTGTAATGTTGTTTTTGTTTTGATTATTATTATTATTACAATGCGATATTTATAAGTGTGCGCATGACGCAGCTATATATATTGTATAAAGTATGTAATATATGATATAGTAATATCAATAATAATAGAATATTGTTATCTACAAGTAGCTAAAACTACAAAACCACCACCATCTGGTTCTTATTCTCGTTGTATATTTGTTGATGTGTCGAATTGTATATGTGAAACAAGCGAGTTTCGGCGCAGTCTCTATATAATATCGACTTTAAACATCAATTTCAACCAAATGGAAATTAATTCTGATAACACACAGTTGTATTGTATAACTATAGATATACAAATAAGAAATATACAATAAAACTACTCTTATCAAAATGCTTCACATTGAATGGACTTTACAATAATAACAACAATTGTTTAATATTTAGACAACAATAAAGAAAATTTAGTAACACAACTAAAACAGCATTGTATGAATAAGGTGAATGTTTAACTATGGTGGATGCGCCGGGTTAAGTTGCGTATTTGACGCAGTGGCGTAATATCCTATGAGCAAAAAGGGCAATCTAATCGAGTGTATTAATCAGTTAGCTTTCTTGTAAATTACATTTAGTTGTTTACAAATACAGTAGCGTCCTTATCAATGGTGTCAGTCGATGGGTTTGATGCATTCTCCCTCAGAATTTTTGCCATTTGTCGTTTATTTTGATAAATTTAAAGCAAAACTTGTAGTTTTTTTAGGAAAAATCTTTGAAAAATCACCATTTTTGATAAGAATGTTGGGAAATTCTTGCTTGATTTGATTAAATTAACGTAGAATTCGCCATTTTGATGGATGTAGCAGTTTTTAAGCAAAATCTTTGAAAATTCTATTTTATTATGATAAAATTAGTGCAGAACTTATTGCCGTTTTCCAGTAGAATCTTTAGAAAAAATATTTGGTGGTTACAAAACATGGATTCAACAAGATTGGACCATTTTGAAATGGGCTTGCAGCTGTAGAATTGGCAAAAAATTAATTAACATTTTGAATGTTGAAGATTTGTCGAATTTTCATTGGAAATCCTCTTTTTGGGGGATTATGATGGTTTGCAAAGGAATTAAAATGAAAATCACAATTTATTACAAAAAAGATGTATTTTGGTGGATGCGCCGGGCGAACTCAACGACATGGAAATTGCAACACCAAGAAGGGGGTAGGAATTTCTTGACCAAACTTAGCAGAAACATTTAACCACTAAAAGATAGCAATTGATTAAAATTTCATTCATATCACTCATGTGACAACGGCTTATTTGACAGTTCTTTCAGTTCATACGTTGCTATCAAGCATGCACTAGAGAGTGGCAAGAACGTCACAGAAGAGGAACCGGGGGACAAAGTAGAACAAACGATATGCAGGACCGCTATCTTTGTCTTATGGCAACAAGAGACCGATTCTTCAGTACCAGATCAATTGCCAATCAATGGTTAGCTAACGAAGGTCGTTCTGTAACCCTTCGAAGAGTTTACCGCAGAATCAGAGCAATGTGTCACCATGTGTAGCCTTTGGAGTGGTGTAGGTTACGACTGCACTGGAACCTAGAGTGGCATAGGGTGGTACTCAGTGATGAATCCCTGTTCTGACAAAAACGTGCAGAACTGTGGGGATTATAGTATGGGGTACTATAACTTATTCGAGCGAAATGTGGATAAGGTGATAGAACCCCATATTTTTCCTTTTCTTGGCCAGTTGGAAGACTCACTTTTCTAGTAAGTAAACGCCCGTCTTCATATTACAAAACGTTAGATCGACTGATTTGCAGACAGTAATGTCGCAATGTTTCACCATATCCCGATCTCCCGATCTTTCGTCCATTGAGCATGCTTGAAACACTATGGGGAGAAGACTGAGAAATTTGCTGCAGCACGAATTACAGGTTGCTTGGGACACAAGAAATGCTACCCTTATTCTTGGTGTTGCAATTTTCATGTCATTGAGTATTTTAACGAAAGTTGTTTTCCATTAAGAAAAATCTCTGAATTCAACACTTAAAATGGCGGCCTCAAATTCAAAACTGCTTGAAGCACCATAACCCTAAAATGCGCCACTGGTTTGGTGTGCAGATATTAATAAAAAAAAAAAAACAGAAAAAAAACAGAAGGGGGACGAAACAAACAACAAATATATTGATCTTTTCCTAATTTTCCCAATTTCAGAATTGTATTTATCTAATAAGATGACCAATGACGTCATCCACGGTATAATGGTATAGGGATGAACCGTACCGTATCTACACCACTGAACAAAATCGTATCTTTTATCACAAAAACACTAATATAATCAATAAAAATCACAGAAACAATTGCTTTTTAAAAAACGGCTCACTTTGATTTAACTTCAAACGAATCTCTGCAATTACAAGTGATACCAACAAAAATTAGTAAAAATTACTGTCGAATAGAAGAAGGGAAAAAAACAATGATGATTTGTATAACAAGTAGGAAAAGTGGTGAAAATTGTTTTGATCAGTATTTCAATATTTATTTTCAAAAAAAAGAAAACAAACACAAATCTGCGCTTGTGCATTTCATCCATCCAAATAATAATAACAACAACAATAAAAACCGAATTGAAAGTTTTTAGAGGTTAGATGTTTACGCTTTAGTTATTTACTCAATGTTTACATCTCTATTTTGTGGTGTTTATAATTGTGATTAATTACCGTTTAAATAAACAATAATTTATTAAAATTAATTTTAAATAATTTATTATTGGTTTAATACAAAAATTAGGTGGATATTTTACATAAAATTTCCAATAAATAAAGTTGTTTTTAACGTTGGATTCTCCACAAACAAGTTGTCTGGATTGTGTGACATTTTTATGCTTTATTTTACACAAATCACAAAAAAAAACAAAAATTTAAAAAAATCCAATAATGATTATTATTATTATTGTTATTAACAATCAAAGAATAATCAATTAATTTTGTTAGATTGTAAAATGTAAAAATCAGGTTAGTTTCGACTCCATTATTCAATTGTTTATTTTTAAATATTTTCAAAAACAAATCTAGTCATCGTGTATAACACATTGTTTCAGATTTTCGTTTTTTTGTTTTTATTTGACTAAACAGCCTACTTTGTTGTTTTGTTAATTCATTAAAATTACAGAAAAAAAAAACATGAATAGTGATAATGATAGTCATGAAACGGCAGCAACAACATGTAAAGATTTTTTGGCACAATTAGGACCAATTGATAAATTATTAGGTTCTGTATCATATAGTGATATTGATTCAGGTGATAATTGTAAAACACAATCCCAACAACAACAACAACAACCAATACGGGCTAGTGCTCGGGTTTTTAAAAAAATGAAATTCGATCAAAATATACACATATCCAATAATAATACAACAATATTACCAACAGTATCAACAACAGCAACAACAACAACAATAACAACAACAACAATCACTACCACCAATACGAATACAATAAATAATTGTAACAGTAATAATGTTAATAATAATAATAATGGTAATAATAGTAATGTTAGTTTAACAATTGATAAAAAAGATGATGATAATAGTAAACAAGAAACTGGAACAACAACAACAACAAAATCAGAAATTAAAAAGACTGTAAATACACAATGGTTATTTGAAGAGAAAAACATGTTTTTTGAAGCATTAAATGAATATGGTAAAGATTTTGAAAATATACACATGTATATGTTGACAAGATTGAAAAAGAAAGGTGTACCAGATGAATTGATTAAAACAAAACATCAAATTCGTCATTTTTATTATAAAACATCATCATCATTTCTACGTTATTTAAAAATATCTGATAGTAAGTTGAAATAGTAGGCTATGATAATTGGGGAATTATTCAATTGTTTTTCTTTCTTCTTGCAATAAAATATCTGTTAAATGTAGCTCTCTATCGATTTACATTTTTTTTTGTAATTTTTGTTTCAAAATTGCATTTTCTGAAAATCTCATGTTCATCCCCAGATGAATTGATTAAAACGAAACCGTCTGCGTTATTTAAAAATATCTGATAGTAACTTGGAAAAAGAAATTTACATCTAAATAGTAGGCTATGGTAATTGGGAAATAATTCAATTGTTTTTCTTTTTACTCCTTACAATAAAATATCCGTTAGATGTAGCTCTCTTGTTTGGATATCTTTTTGTTTATTGTTGTATTCTCAAAGACATCTTATATTTGTATATTAGAGGTGTGTGCTTAACGATTCATTTGATTGATTTATGGTAAATTTTGGATGAATTTATCGATATTCGATTCGCGGGAAATTTAAAATTCTCCATTTACAACTATCTAATAGGAAGGAATGAGTTAACTAGATTGGCAATTTCAGTGCCCAATTTTCTTCGCTTGTTAACCATATAGTCTACTACGTTTTTGTGTTTTTATCGTTAAGTACACATCTATTTTATAGATTTCTTATATGTTTATTGATTGTAGAAGTACCAAAAACTGCCCAAGAACTGTATTCCTTAATCAATTATGGTGAATTACGTCGTAAGATTGGTTCTGTATCGAAAAAGAATTGGGCAAAATTAAATGAATTAATTAATAATGGTTCAGTTGCATTACGTATTAAAGGTAAAACAATACGTTTAAAAACACCAATGTGTCGTGCTTTAAGACGACTTAATCAATTAGATGGTAATATTAATATTAAAATAATTAAATTTTATTTAATTATTATTTGTTTTTATTTTAATTAATAGAGAAATATGATGATTTAAAGTTGCCAACAAGAGTTTTAGTTGAATTAAGACCGAAGAATATGAGTGCATTTTTAAATGTACAAAGTATGGCACAAAATCCTAGAATAAAAATGGCAATTTCATTACAAAAACGTTTAAGTTCATTAATATCATGTATTAGTGCACGTTGGAAAACTACAGATGCTCTAATTGTACACTTATTGTTTAAATATATATATGCATATACAGGGTGCGCCACTTGAAACTTCCCAGCCTTAGATTGGCCTCTTTTAGCTTTCTTGATCTGTTATTCTGATCGATTATTCTTCACCTTCGATCGATTGATATCCCAGGAAACTTTTTTCTTTAGCCAAGCTAATTATCCCGTCTTCAACTGATGATAGCGTCACATTGCCTAGGTGGGTGAGTTTTATGTAAGCCAAGGCGTCACATTTGTATAATGTGTTCGGAGGTTTATCCGATCCGCATAGTCTACATCTCTCACTGTTGAATTTGCTCAGTTTTTTAAAATTGATATCTCATTGGACGGTTAAGAGCCCTACCACAAGTCTTACAATTAATTCGCTCCTATTTAGGTTGAGAAACTTCATAGCTTTCTTAGGCAAATAGTCAATAAACTTTTTTGCCTGTCGCATGCATGGACAGTCCCTCCAGTATAAGAGTCTTGGTTAGCCCACAAAACGGTTCCGGTCCTATCACTTCTGAGTTTTATAGCCTCGTTAATTTTTAAGCTTTCTTAATGTTGAAGCTGTCAAATTTTAGGTTTTTTCAAGCTCTTTAAGATTGATGTACCTCAAGGATCGCCAAGAGAAGAGATAGGATCGCGGTAAAATTCCTCCACATACCCCCAAAATTACGTTTCATTATAATTACAACAACGTCGGAGTTCATTCCGGGCCCCAGAACATGTCAAGTCTTGGCATATTTGTACCGCCTGTATCCCCGTTCTTGTCGGGCTTGTATACCTAAATTGCAAAGTAAATAGCAAGGGCTTGAAAAAACCTACAATTTAAATGTGTGCTAGAACATGTTTATCAAAAAGAAACTTCAAACCTAGGCTAGGCGGTGCTCAAAACTCTATAGTCTTATAACCTTGAGACCAAAACCATCTAGGAATATCGTCAATCTGTGAAATAACTGATTAAAGGAATAAACTTACCCTAGTATGGGTGCGAAGGCATTTGTTGGAAACGAAATTACCGGTGCAATGACTCCACTCATAGGTCCGGAGCCATTCTGTCAGCTAACTCACAGGCTCCCAGAAGGCAGGAAATTAGATGAGAATAGAGTTCAAAAGGTATGGGACAACCAAAAAAAAGTATTGCCTATTTGCCTAAGAATGCTAGAAAGATACTCAATTTAAGTAGGTACGAACTAAGACTTGTAACTAAATTCCTAACTGGATACTGCCCAGGCTCCAAAAACGACAAGAGGGAGGTACAGCTGGTACAATTTACCGAGGCCCGGAATGACCTCCGACATCGTTGTAATTATAGTGAAACGTCATTTTTGTGGCCCGTGGAAGAATTGTATCGGGGCCCATTCACGCTGTTGATGGCAATGTCTGGCTCAGAAAAAATTTAGCGAGAGCGTGATTAAAGTAAGGATGAGGTCTTTCAAAGAGAGTTGTGCTAAAAAAATATCGAAACTACAGCACTGACGATAAATCGTTACGTAAGTGTAGGCAAATGTGTGTAGAGTCACAACTGTGGTAGTTACGATTTTTCTGTTGTACGGGTTACACGAATTGATCGTGGTATCATCCAAAGTAGACTACATACTGTCTGCAATAATCTGAATACAGCAGTTTAACGTGCGGAATGATAAATCGTTACGTATGTAGGGCCTTTATGATAGCTTAAAAATCGACGAATCTACAAGGCTGGGGACTTTTAAACGGCTGGCTCTGTATATAAATATACTTTGAATTATTTATAAAAATCATTGTTTGCTTTTCAGTATGATAAAGCTGTAATTGCAACAAATTCAACAACAAATAATTATGTGCCTGATCAAAAAACAATAAAAACAAATTCATTATTATTAACAAAATTATTACGTGTACAACCAATTAATAATGCAACAATTGAATTACCATCAATTGATATTAGTGAATATTTTAATGGGCAAAGTATATGTTTAAATGCATTTGAAGCTAGAAAAGTTATCAAAAAAACAAAACAATTCAATAATAATAATAATGTTATAAAAAAAGATACAATAATAACCGAAAAACACGAATCAGATAAATCACCAATTAAAACACCAACAACAACAATAATTGATGATGATTTAATAAATAATGATAATAAAATTTCAGTTGATAAAGTTGTCGATGATGCTGTTAATATCATTTTATCATTAAAACATGATGATGATGATGATGATAATAATAAAAACAATGATATTATTACAATTGGTGATGATGATGATGAAGATGAAGATGATGATGTTGAGGATGTTGATGATGCTGGTGGTGGTGGTGGTGGTGATGATAATGATGACGATATAATAATTGTTAACAATAACAATAATAATAATAATAAACAAGAAGAGAAATTGAAGAAAATTGAGGAAATTCGACAAGGATGGACATTAGAAAATTGTGGTTCATTAACAATTGGTGAATTATATTTAATGGTAAGTATTATTATTATTTTTTTAAATTATTTTAAATTAAATTAAAATTAATAAAGTTTGGTTCTGGTTCTAAATTAATATTGGAATATACATGGGATGATTTAACACAATTTAAACATGAGAAAGATGATGAAATTATTGGAAAAACAGATAATTCTATAACACAATCATTGAAAAAATTATTATCATTAGCAAAATTACAATATAATCATTG
>JAZBGY010001310.1:0-24243 GCA_037414755.1 Lydus trimaculatus | reverse complement strand
TTCTGGCAACCCTACTATGCTGCAGGAACTGTTTACTACAATAGTGACGTCAAGCTTTCTGATTTGCGTTTGAAATCACGTGAGAAAATGTTTAAAAAATTGCAAATTTTATTTTTGAATAATTAAATTCTTACCGAATTTTATGAGAAAAAAACACTTATTTGAGCTTTCTTATCAATCATATATCATATTTACGAAATTCGAGAATTTAATTCCAACACTGTCAAGTACCCAATTTTGGATAATACAAAGCGTCATCCGATTCTAGTTTGTTAGTGTATGGATCGCTTTAGATTCGTGTGTACTTTGAACCATTTTGAAACTAAAATAGATGGCGCTATCCACACTGTTGACATTTAGCTTTTACGCGACAATGTTGTTTTTGAGGTTAACTCATACAAAAATATAAATAAATAAAAATTTAACAGATTTTCGTGTTGATTTCTTAGTATGTACACACAATAAACATGAATTTAGGACCAACAAATCCATATGGTAATGGTTTATTATATGCCGGCTTCAATCAAGACCATGGTATGTTATCTATTACAAAATCGAAACAAAAAAATGTTTATTTTTTTGTTGTTGTTGGTAGGTTGTTTCGCTTGTGCAACAACTACAGGTTTTCGTATTTATAATTGTGATCCATTAAAAGAGAAAGAACGTCATGATTTTGATAATGGTGGTTTAAGTTTTATTGAAATGTTATTTCGTTGTAATTATTTAGCATTAATTGGTGGTGGTAATTGTCCATTATTTCCACCAAATCGTCTAATTATATGGGATGATTTAAAGAAAACAACACCAATATCATTAGAATTTAATGCACCCGTTTTAGCTGTACGTTTACGACGTGATCGTATCGTTGTTGTTTTAGGTATAAACAATAATTTAATTAATCCCCGTTTTAATTCGATTTAATGATTTTTAGAAGGTGTAATTAAGGTGTATACATTTACACAATGTCCCCAACAATTGCATGTATTTGAAACAAGTACAAATCCAAAAGGTCTATGTGTATTATGTCCAAATAGTAATAATTCATTATTAGCATTTCCTGGACGTAAAATCGGTCATGTACAATTAATTGATTTAGCAAATACAGAAAAATCACCATTGAATATAATTGCACATGAGGCACAATTAAATTGTTTAACATTAAATTTATCTGGTACACGTTTAGCAACAGCTAGTGAAAAAGGTACATTAATACGTGTATTTAATACAATAAATGGTGATAAAATATGTGAATTACGTCGTGGTACACAACAAGCAAATATTTATTGTATTAATTTTAATCATAATTCAACATGTTTATGTGTTGCATCCGATCATGGTACAATACATATATTTTCATTAGATAATGTTTGTTTAAATCGTCAATCAACATTAGCAAATTCAATGTTTTTAACGAAATATTTCTCATCGATATGGTCATTTTGTAAATTTACAGTACCAAATGGTCCACCATGTGTTTGTGCTTTTGGTACTGATAATAATTCAGTTATCGGTACACTTATTGTATTTTAAATTTTAATTTATTTTTTATTATTATTTCTATTGTTGTAGTCATATGTGCTGATGGTTGTTATTATAAGTTTGTTTTTAATACAAAAGGTGAGTGTGTAAGGGAGCAAAGTGCACAATTTTTGGAAATGACTGATGATGATGATGATGTAGATGATAATGATAATAATGAAGATAATTCGTAAAATTGTTTGAATTGTGATTTATTAGGTCTCTTAAATACATTCATTGTGTATTATACATTTAGATTAAACTCAATAAATACATATTTTATTATCTAAAAACTAGAAGTTTTACCAGAGCCGGATTTGAGGCGTCCCTCACTCTCTCTCTCTCTCTCTCTCTCTCTGTCCTCCATATATCCATAAACATTCATTGAAATTGAGCGTTTTGAGTCTCTAGATCCGGCTCTGGGTTTTACAACATTTTTTTGATTTTATTAATTTTTGATTGTTTAAAGGTCTCACAATCAATTATGAAACACTAGGAAGATCGAAGAAATAAAAACCATTTCTTATCACCAACGTACCAAATTCCAATAATTCGTTATCTCTATCTTTTTTTTTTTTGTTTTGTTAAAATTCCAGTGTCGTTCGTGTACTTCGCTAATTATTGTCAACATTTCCCAAAATATAGATAGAACATAAGGGGGTACGCCTACTATGTTTTTGTTGTTGTTTTTTTTTTTTTGTTTATTATTTAAATAATGTCGTTTATTGATTGTTTTAATGGTTGTATTGTATGTGTGTAACCACCATGCGCATGGACGATAATTGGATTAGAGGGAGCAAATTTTGATTTTATTAAAATTTTATAATAAACGAATATAACAATCCAGAATTTGACGTATAATAGAGATACTGAGAAACATGCCACTACAAAAGAGACATAATTGTTATGTGAAATTGGACTCATTTCAGTAAGGACTGTTGGCCAAATTTTGGAGGTTAAATAATGATTAATTGATACCAAGATAGAGTTTAGAGCTCACTGCAGTGTCACTAGCAGCCTATAGTTGCCCATAATTCGTGCTGGAGAGCTTGCTGTGTATGCGAAGACTGCAGCAAGTTCCTCAATCTTCTCCCCATAATTCCGCAAACATGCTCGATGGGCGAAAGATCGGATGATCGGAGTGGTCATGGCAAGAGATTGGTATTATCCTCTGGCCATGGGTCCATAGAACGTCTTGCAATATTAGGACAGGCATTATCCTGCTGGATTAGTGGGTCTTTCAAGTGCCCAAAAAAAAAAAATGGAGGTTCTACCACCTCATCCACATATCGCTGGACGGTTATATTGCCTAGGAGAAATACCAAACAAGACCTACTCCCATAAGCTATAGGGCCCCATTCCATAATCTCCACAGTTTCGTCTGACTCTCATATTAAAGTTTGTATTTGTCAAAATTCCCAGATTAGCTGCAAAGGTCTTTTTAACGCTCAAATATACTCAATGACATGGGAATTGCACCACCAAGACGGGGGGATAGGAATTTTTTTGACCAAACTTGACAGGAACATTTAACTATTAAAAGGTAGCAGCAATTGATTAGTAATAAGTTGGTCCCTCCTATTGGGTACACACTCTCCTACCCTTCGTGGCATCGTTTCTGACAGATGGTCGATTCCCTTTTGAGGTATTGTGTTTCATCAAGCTACCTATAATTTGTGCTGTACAGCTTGCAGTGTCTGTGGAGGCTACAGCAAATTCCTCAGTCTTCTCCCCATAATGTTCCAAATATGTTCGATGGGCGAAAGATCGGGAGATCCGAATGGCCATGGGAACAGATCGACATTACCCTCTGCAAATCGGTCCATAGAGCGTTTTGCAATATTAGGACGGACATTATCCTACTGGAAAAGTAGGTCTTCCAACTGTCCAAGAAATGGAAGAAGATGAAGTTCTACTACTTCATCCACATATCGCTGGACGGTTATATTGCCTCGGACGAATACCAAACAAGACCTACTCCCATACCATAATCCACACAGTTTGGTGCACATGCCTCGCATCAAAAAATCAACATTGCGACGTTCCGCATCACGTCTATGCCAATCTAGATTTCAGTACAGTTGTAACCTACAACATTCCTAACGCTGTTGTCGGTGTTGAACTGTTAATGTTAACACAAGATGTGGCCGATTCGATTGCGAGACGAAAACTCTGATTCTGTGGTGAACCGTTCGAAGGGTTACAGGACCCGACTTTTGTTCTCTTGTGTTGCCATAAGACGATGATATCGGCTCTGTACCTCATTTATTCTTCTTTGCCTCTTGGTTCCCTTTCTGCAACGTTTTTGACCCTCTCTAGTCCATGCCTGATAGAAGCGCATTATGGTGGCTTGATTCCGGTTAAGGCGATTTGCATTTTATCTTGCGCAAACCAACAATACGACCTCTGCCAAAATATTAAAGCAAAGAACGAAATCTCGCAAAACAAAAACCTGGTAAAATTGTTACAATAAAGTACCTACATATAGGTCGAGTTGTAAAAATCCTCTGAAAGAAATATCAGGCTCTTTCGTTTCGTTAAATACGTGAGGTAAAGCGTTTTGTTGCAACCTTTGTACTAGAGCTGTAATCATCAAATTATGCAGAATGCCCCTTTCCACCATCACCAATCGGTATTTCCCTTTCGGTTGATCAAAAGGGAGCTATTTTACGCAATGAATGAATCTTGAATAGGGGAGGAAGCGATTTTGCAATAGCGATAGCTTCTCTGCAATAAGCTTCCAACGCTTCAAAATTTCGCCAACAGTCTTTCTAAATATAAATAAAAATTACAACACATACTTAACCATGGTGGACTGACCGAAAATCCTGGTATTAAATTCAAATTTGCACAAATCATAACATTTATAGTAAACATATTTGATGTCATATTAATTAAAATCCATGGTATAATATAGCGTGGTGTCATTGTTATTATACCATAAATTAGAATTGCTGCAAAGATCACATTCAACCATCCTATCCACATAAAAACATTAAATATTTGATTGAGAACTGGAACAATAAAAATGCAAATTATATTGATGGAAATTTAGATAATAATGTAGGTACCAAAAATAAATTTTCTTGATTCTTGTAAACGGGCCAAATTCAATTTAATACCAACTATATGTGGTTTCATTTTCAAACTTTTAGCACCTTCTAATTGAATATCATCATGTAATAGATCTAATAGTTTACCAGTATGGACGGTACCTAATACCATAGCAGCTGTTACCAGTAATGTAAAAATCTAGCAAATTGTTGTTTTGCTAATTAGCCAATTTAATTTAATTTAAAACAATTACTTACAAAGATAAGGACTGAGATCAATTTAACCCATTCTTTTAAGGACATACACAATTTTGATAATAATTCATCATCAGTTTTTACGTTATTTTTGATTTTTGCTACATGTAATTGCGGTGTTAACATTTTTATTGTAAATTTTATTATCAAAATATAAAAAAACAACTACATATCTCACAATAAACTACCCTGTGTAAAACAACCCCTTAAAATTGCTAATATTAGTATCTCTTTCTATTTTATTATAACATTTAATGTTGTCTTTATTTAATTTTGGATGGTAGTGGGGTAAGATCAATAATGCAATGTTGACATTAAGCAAACCAATGAAAATCACTACATTTGCAATGATCAAATTCGAATTTTGCCTGTTTTAATTAATTTATGGTAGTATTAGTGACGACAACAACTACCATATAAAAACGTTTTTAATTGGTTGGCATCTTACGTGTGACGTCACTAATTAAGTTGGCAATATTGACAAATTTACCTTAGTTACCGCAATCCATTGATGTTTTCCTTCTTTTGATCATAACAAAAATATGGAGTGGCCCAGTAAGAATGTAACCCCCGGTGGTATTTTCCATTCAAAAAAAATCAACTACAATCCTGATAAACATCAATTTATTAAACGTAACTTAACAAATAATTATTATCGCTTAATTTCGTATAATAAAAATGATAGTTTTTCAGTTTTGAATCAAGAAACAAAATTTGCAATGATCGATTGTAAAAGTCACAATTACTATCTACGTAATGGTAAATCACGATTAGTGCCGTCAAAAATCAATTCGTTTGACGAAGAGAATATTTTAAGACCAACACGTAAATTACCTGATGTCCATATAAGACCATCAACATCAAAAAGACGTTCCCAACAAACGATTGTAGAATCAGGTGTTTATCAAATTGAAAATTATAAACCATTACCAGATTCACGATTAGATCGTAATAAGGAGATTGTTAGATTACAAGAGAGGATGGCTAATGTTGGTAGTAGTAATGGTGTTAATACTAAAATTGGACGAAAACACCAAAAAGACGAACAGAAGAAGGACTGTTGTAATAATCGTTTCGATCAGTGTAAGTGTTTGTAAAAGTTGATATTCGTTTCTCGTATTTACAGGCGAGCAGTCGTCTTTGTTTTTACACTAACATACTATCACGTTCTTTCTCTACAACTACAACAGATTGTATGGCGGTAATTGCTCGTTCTACTGTAGCGATATTTGTTAGACTTAAGAATAAGTTTTCCGTATTTGTAGACTAGTTGTTTTTCTCATTTGCACAAAATTATTGTTTTAGTGGCACAAAAAACTGGAAATAGACAACAATTTTCGAAAAATATATCAAATATCGCCAAGATCTTCGTAATTTCATCGTGTGTTTGTAAAATTTGACATTCGTTTGTTGTATTTGCAGGCGCACAATCGTCTTTGTGTTTACACTAATGCAGTATCGCACAATTTTGTTTCAATTTTTTCTCTACAACTGATAGATTCTGTGACGGTAATTGCACGTTCTACTGTAGCGATTTTTGTTAGACTTGATGTAAGTCTTCCGTATTTGTGGACTAGTCGTTTTTCTCATTTGTACAATATTGTTTCAGTGGTATAACAGATTTGAGATAGACTAGAATTTTCATCGCGATTGTAAAACTTATCTTTGGTTTCTTGTATTTACAGGCGAGCACTCGTCTTTGTTTTTACACTAACGCACCATCGAGGTGTCACTGTATACTTTTGTTTATATTCTTTCTCTACGCATGAGAAGTAGTGATCATTTCGAACTGCCAGATTCAATGGGGGTAATTGTTCTTTCTACTGTCGCCATATTTGTTAGACTTAAGAATAAGTTTTCCGTATTTGTAGACTAGTTGTTTTTCTCATTTGCACAAAATTATTGTTTCAGTGGCACAAAAAACTGAAGATAGACAACAATTTTCGGCAAATACACCAAATATCGCCAAGACCTTCGTAATTTCATCGTGTTTGTAAAATTTAACATTCGTTTGTTGTATTTGCTGTCGAACAATCGTCTTTGTATTTACACTAACGCAGTATCGCACAATTTTGTTTCAATTTTTTCTCTACAACTGATAGATTCTGAGACGGTAATTGCACGTTCTACTGTAGCGATATTTGTTAGACTTGATGTAAGTCTTCCGTATTTGTGGACTAGTCGTTTTCCTCATTTGTACAATATTGTTTCAGTGGTATAACAGATTGGAGATAGACTACAATTTTCATCGCGATTGTAAAACTTATTTTTGGTTTCTTGTATTTACAGGCGAGCACTCGTCTTTGTTTTTACATTAACGCACCATCGAGGTGTTACTGTATACTTTTGTTTCTATTATTTCTCTACACATGAGAAGTAGTGATCACTTCGAACTGCCAGATTTTATGGCGGTAATTGTTCTTTCTACTGTCGCCATATTTGTTAGACTTAAGAATAAGTTTTCCGTATTTGCAGACTAGTCGTTTCTCTCATTTGTACAAAATTATTGTTTTAGTGGCACAAAAAACTGAAGATAGACAACAATTTTCGAAAAATACATCAAATATCGTCAAGACCTTCGTAATTTCATCGTGTGTTTGTAAAATTTGACATTCGTTTGTTGTATTTGCTGGCGAACAGTCGTCTTTGTGTTTACACTAAAGCAGTATCGCACAATTTTGTTTCAATTTTTTCTCTACAACTGATAGATTCTGTGACGGTAATTGCACGTTCTACTGTAGCGATATTTGTTAGACTTGATGTAAGTCTTCCGTATTTGTGGACTAGTCGTTTTTCTCATTTGCACAAAATTATTGTTTTAGTGGCACAAAAAAACTGAAGGTAGACAACAATTTTCGAAAAATACATCAAATATCGTCAAGACCTTGGTAATTTCATCGTGTTTGTAAAATTTAACATTCGTTTGTTGTATTTGCTGTCGAACAATCGTCTTTGTGTTTACACTAACGCAGTATCGCACAATTTTGTTTCAATTTCTTCTCTACAACTGATAGATTCTGTGACGGTAATTGCACGTTCTATTGTAGCGATTTTTGTTAGACTTGATGTAAGTCTCCCGTATTTGTGGACTAGTCGTTTTTCTCATTTGTACAATATTGTTTTAGTGGTCCAACAGATTGGAGATAGACTACAATTTTCAAATAATATAGCAGATATCGGCAAGATTATTGCAATTTCATTGCGATTGTAAAACTTATCTTTGGTTTCTTGAATTTACAGGCGAGCACTCGTTTTTGTTTTTACACTAACGCACCATCGAGGTGTCACTGTACACTTTTGTTTCTATTTTTTCTCTACAGATGAGAAGTACTGATTATTTCAAACTGCCAGATTCTATGGCGGTAATTGCTTCTTCTACTGTAGCGATATTTGTTAGACTTAAGAATAAGTTTTCCGTATTTGCAGACTAGTCGTTTTTCTCATTTGCACAAAATTATATTGTTTCAGTGGCACAAGAAATTGACGACAGACAACAATTTTTGTTAGAAATGGAACGTTTAGGTGAAAAAAAGAAATATGAAAATTTGATAAATGAAGAAATCCAATTAAGAATACGTGAAATGGAAAAATTGAATTTAAAATAAACCAATTTTTAAATTGAATAATAAGAGTTGAATATTTGTATTTCCTGATTAACATTTGATATCATTCACTAAAATGTATTTAAAGAGACCTGTAGTAGTAGTGTTATTGTCGTTAGTTTTTATTTCAATTATTACAACTAGCACAGTTTTATCTTGTCAATATTACAGGTTAATTCTATTATACACGTTTAATTAACGATTATTCAAGTAATTGTTTGCGTTTTATAGGAGTATTTTCCATACTGAAAAACATATAGCCGCTTTAATATTGGCTAGAGGTGGTTCTAAAGGTGTACCATTGAAAAATTTAGCAAAAATCCACAATAAAACGTTAATAAAACGTACCTTAGATATTGTAAAACAAATTAATTTCAATTCAATTTGGATATCAACGGATAATTTGAAAATTGCACAAGAAATCGGTGATAATTTCAATATACATTGGCGTTCTAGTGCTAGTGCTAGTGATAGTGCACCATCAATATTAGGTGTACAAGATTTTCTAAAATATCATCCGGAAATTGATTTTATCGCATTAATACAATGCACATCACCATTTATTAAAACAAAATATCTAAAACAAGGATTATTGTTGTTGAAACAACAAAATAGCGAATGCGTTTTTTCAGTTACAAGGTTTGTAGCGTTAATTTTTTTTTTGTTTTTTTTTTTACATAAATCGCGTTACAAATCTATATATGATTAAAAGGTCGTTTAAATTGAGATGGTTAGAACGCAATTTTGATACAATCGAACCATTGAATTTCAATTTAGCAAAACGACCAAGACGTCAAGACTGGAATGGTGAATTAATCGAAAATGGTATGTTCTACTTTATGGATAGGAAATTAATCAAACGGGGATTATTGCAAAGCAATCGGTAACTCTTTTATTTTGTTTCAATAACTATAGTTTTAAGAACCCGTAAAATCCAAACTTTGCTAGTGTGAATCAATCTTGAGTCAACACAACAAATTCGCTAGTTTAAACAAGACTTCTAAACTATATGTCGTTCCAAACCATAGGTATACCGACTTTTTAACGACAGAACAAGCGGACCTAGATTTTCGAATGAACTATACATGATATTACCGCATTTTTCTTTCTCTAAACAGTTATAACAACCATTTCCTGTTACTGTTAATCGAAAAATTTAATCTAAAACGGAAATGGAACCAGTTTAATTGTTTGTTGTGTTGAGTGAAGATATCCCGGATTTTTCTAGAATAAAACCTTAAAAACAACAATTTGAAGTAATAATTCACTGTGTAGAGGGGCCCCATACAACAATCAATCATAAATCATTTAAACAAACAAGTTTTCTATCGCTAAAAGTGGGGATTTTCCCAGATTTGTTTATTTATAAGAAAATCATCTATGAGAAGAAAGAATAAATGACCTTTGTGTAAAGTGAAAGTTGTGTTATTTAGACAAAAATTGCTGTAATCACCCATAAAACACAATTAATCCTTCCACAGATTTGTGTTAAATTAAATTAAATTAAATTAAATTTGAATTAAAACGAAGTTGGCTAAATTTTGATAGAAATGTCACGATGACATTTCATTTGAGGTTAGGTTATCTGTCATCATATTTTGTTTATTTTCAATTAAAATCAATAATAATTTATCAAAACTATAATAAAAACAATATTTAAACACGTTACAACTAATTTATTTGAATTTATGTTGATTTTATTGCAATATAGATAAATTATTTGTTATTAGACATGAAAGTGGGGTTATGTGGTGATTGGCGTTTGTTTTTTTGTTTTTTTTGAATACAATCCCAGCGGACAGACGGGACAGATAATTAATAAATTATATTTATCCGGTATTGTCCACCCACAAATCACGTGTATATTCATTTATTACAATTTTACCAGTTTTTATACACATTTTTTGTGTTATTATCATTATTATTGTTGATGTTTTTTTAGATGTGCTGTCGTGGAAGTTGCACCATATGATAGTTTAGAAATTGATAATAAATTCGATTTAGATGTGGCAAATCGTATTGTTGATTTATTAGAATAATGACAACAGATTTTAGTTCAGGTATACTTTATTATTATTATTATTATTATTATGATTTAAACAAATGGGGAATTATAGGAATTATTCCGGCTTTGTATCGGGAGATCTTCGATATATGCTCGAATAATGGTGAACCAATACATCGCGATGTATACGAATCATTATTAAATCAATCCAAATTAGATACGAAACAATTAAAATTGATATGGGATCTAACAGGACCATCACAAGGTGTTATCACACGTACGAATTTATATAAAACATTAGCATTAATAGCATGGGCCCAACAAGGTAAAGAATTATCAGATAAATTGTTTGATAATTGTGCCGGTAAAGGTATTGATTGTTTTATCGTAAATTAAACAAACAGTTTGCTAATTTTTGTAATTTTTAGAATATCCAACACCTATTATTACCGATTTGAATCATATTAAGACTGTAAAATTGAATCTCAAATTAAATCCAATACTATTCGATTTAAATTATAAAGAAATAACACAATTAGATACAATTTGTGTTGAATTAATACCAGAAAAGAAAGGTTTATTTTTAAAACATTCTGAATATGTTGTTATATCAAATCGATTTAATACAAAAGTTATACGACGTTATAATGATTTTATTGCATTATATGAATTATTATTAAATCGTTTTCCATATCGTATAATACCACGTTTACCACCCAAAAAAATCGTATCAGATTCAATATTTTTAGAATTACGTAAACGTGGTTTACAACGTTGGTTAACATTAATATGTCGTCATCCAATTATATGTCATGATGCATTAATTACATTTTTTTTAACTGATCATGGTACAGATATACAATATAGAATTAGAGAGATATTTCGTAGGGCACCAGATGAATTTATGACATCCGATCTAGCAGCCACTGCAAAAGTATCTAGTCTTTTATTGGTCATAAGGAGGTTCGAGCGAAACTATTTAGTCAAAATAGTGTTTATTCTTAAAATTGTAACGAAAACTCATTATTTCAATTTATAATGAAATAACCAGCTTGAAAATTGATAATTGATATTTATTTATCAAAAAAAAGTAATATGCGGGGTGATAAAAAGATGTGGCAACACCGCTGTTGTGCTTGTATATGAAGGAGTATTATGCGTCTCT
Organism: Lydus trimaculatus; assembly: GCA_037414755.1. Classification (NCBI taxonomy): domain Eukaryota; kingdom Metazoa; phylum Arthropoda; class Insecta; order Coleoptera; family Meloidae; genus Lydus; species Lydus trimaculatus. The sequence goes on along the minus strand of JAZBGY010001310.1, from coordinate 12,645 downwards.
TTCTAACTGTTTCTCCATTTTTTTTTATGCTCTCAATTGTCTGTGCGACGTTGCCAAACCTCCGATAATGTGTTTTGCTGTCGTTCACGATTAGAAAAAAAATTAACTTCAATTATTTAAATAATTTCATCGGTAACCGCATGTTTTAAAGGTGTAATAATGTTCGCTAGATATTCAAGTTTATCATAGTCGGCTTTTAATTGTTCAAAATTGGGCGGTTAATGCGAAAAAAATTAGAAAAAGGCACAGTTATTACTTTGCTCACATAAGAGCTTTGGAAAATGTCATCTTTAGAAGCATTTTTCTAAGAAACTAGACGGTGAATCGTTTTTAAATTTTCAGAATAGTTCAATCAAGTATTCATTGTGATATCTACCAAATTTCAAAGTTGGAAAACGATTTTTCCTATAGATTCGCTCGAACCTCCTTAAAGTATTTCAAGTGATGTTAGTGTAACAATTAAGACGACTGCTTGTCTCCAAATGCAAGAAACGTGGTGAAATTTTTCCATAATTCTATAGTTATTTGTAATTTGTACTTACTTGTTAGTGTTAACACCACTACTACCAACATTAGCAATCCTCTTTTGTAATCGAACAATTGTTTATTGGGAACATATTTTTGATGTTGATGGTCGTTATCGGACAACAGGCAATTTACGTTTTAACAATCATTTTATAACAAATGCGTTACGTGGAAGATACTCGTACTAGGGGGTTTACGGGGGCCAAATGGAAGAAACCAACAAATCTTCATATTTTGTCTAAGGGTGCGTCTCCACACGGACACATTTAGCCGGCAACATGGTGCAAGCGTTGCCAGCACCGTTTGCGGGTACTGTCTAGACCGGGATACACGCCACCGCAAATTTGTAGTAGTATTTTAATTGTGTGTCCCCTGTGTCTTTTGTTTCCCATACTTGGCAGTATACATCAACTGATCCGACTTGTAAGGCCGTTTATTTTATTGTTTTATTAATAAAAGATAAATATGTATAACCGATACTGCTCTTTTCTTATATTTTAGGATTTTATATTTTATGTAGTGTTCAATTATAGCCAAAACACCAAGAATTATGAGTGTTTCACAATTATTCGCCTTGCAACGAACTAACTAACCATAAAACACGTCTACACGGGACACACATTGCTTTGATGTTTTTTCATTTACAGCTCTCGCATGGAACAGATTGCAAATGTTGACTGTGTTGCCCGGACACGTGGGTAGCTCTCAAAACTGTTGACTTGCGCTACTATCCACTTGAGAAATTTCATACCGGCAGCATGTGTCCGTGTGGAGACGCGCCTTTACGACAACATTCTGTTGCGGTAAATGTTGTGTCTCGTTTCTCGTATTTGTATGCAAGTGGTTGTCTGTATTTTTACACTTTTTTCTGTAGTTTCTCTACAAATCGATGATCTTAATTAATCACTTGGAATACTTTGTTTATAGAAATCAAATTATTGTTCTTCTAATTGTTGATTGTTGTAGAATTTGTTGCCTAAAGATTATAGTGAAATAGCAACAAGTCGTGAACAAATACGTTCATTAGTACAAATTATAAATAAATTAAAAACATTAACAGAATCTGAAGTTGAACGTTGTAATTGTTATGGTAATGATGTTGAAGATATGGCAATACAATTAAAAAATTTAAATACAATTAATATTGGACAAATATTTAATAATAATAATAAATGGCAAACAATACAAAATGGTTTTAATAAAATATCAAAAGAATTATATTTATTATCAAATAAATCAAAACAAAATGCTAATATTGAACAAATCACTGTATGTGAACGTTTATCATTATTATTAGATATATTAATTGGACATAAAGATTTATGTGAACGTTTAGAAAAAGGTTTGGCACATGATCATCAAGTGGCCTTATCGAAAATGTTATCATTAAAAAAACGTAAAATACAAGGTGTTATCAAGGGTACAGATGTAAGTAGTAGTTTTGTTGTTTCTTCTTCGAATTTGTTGATTTTTTTTTTGTTGTAAAGAGTGAAAGTGTTGAACAATTAGAAGCGAAGATGATGACACAAGAGAGTGTTATCACAAATATTGAATTACGTTCCGATTTTAGTTTGTATTGTGTACATATGGAAACACAATTGATTTGTGCATATTTAGAAACATTACCATCGATTTTAAACAGTCTTGTATCATTACAAATCCGTAATCATTCAGAGGTAAATATATGTTTCAATAAGGGTTGCAATTCATCCTTAATACCAATAATATACTCAATGACATGCAAAATTGCAACAAGGGTTAGGTAATTCTTGACCCAACTTGGCTTATCTGACGGTTCTTTCGGTTTCTGTTAACAATTTTAGCAGGTGTCTTCCAGTGCGTCAACGTGACAATTGCGTAATTGCGTAAAGGTACTTTTTCCTACAGAGAAATTGCAAATCGTCTTAACCGCACCCAAGCCACCATCATGCGCTGCTATCAGGCATGGATTAGAGAGGGTCAAAAACGTTGGGGGGGGGGGGAAAGAAGAATAAATGAGGTGCAGAACCGCTATCTTCGTTTTATGGCAACAAGAGACTGATTCTCCAGTACCCGATCAATTGCCAATCAATGATTAGCTAACGAAGGTCATCCTGTATGTCTACGAATGGTTTACCGCAGAATCAGAAGTTTTGGCTTCCAATCGTATCGGCTACCATTACCATCTCCACACCGATAGCAGCGTTTGGAGTGCTGTAGGTTGCAACACCTCTGGAACTTAGAGTGATGAATCTAGGTTCTGTTTGGGGGATGCATGATGGACGTATGAGGGTCAGATCAAACTGTAGAGATTATGGTATGGGATGTTACAGCTTATGGGAGTAGGTTTTGTTTGGTATTTCTCCGAGGCAATATAACCGTCCAGCGATATGTGAATGAGGTAGTAGAACTCCATCTTCTTCCATTTCTTGGACAGTTGGAAGACCCGTTTTTCCAGTAGGATAATGTCCGTCCTAATATTGCAAAACGTTCTATGGACCGATTTGCAGAGGGTAATGTCAATCTGTTGCCATGGCCACCCCGATTTCCCGATCTTTCGCCCATCGAGCATATTTGGAACATTCTGGGGAGAAGACTGAGGAATTTGCTGTAGCCTCCACAGACACTGCAAGCTGTACAGCACGAATTACAGGTTGCTTGATGAAACACAATACCTCAAAAGGGAATCGACCATCTGTTAGAAACGATGCCGCGTAGGGTAGGAGAGTGTGTACCCAATAGGGGGGACCAACCTATTACTAATCAATTGCTGCTACCTTTTAATAGTTAAATGTTCCTGCTAAGTTTGGTCAAAAAGTTCCTCCTCCCGTCTTGGTGGTGCAATTCCCATGTCATTGTGTATATTTGAGCGTTAAAAGGACCTTTGTAGCTAATTCGAGAATTTTGACAAATATAAACTTTAATATATATGTCTGTCGGAATGATGTGTATACACACACACACACACACCCCCTTTTGATTGTTGGTGGTTATTAGGGTGCCATCCGGCTTTTTAAGTATGAGAAGGGTAAATTTGTTTGTCGATGTGATTTGTCGGTAAAATTGCGATTTTTCGTTGAAAAAACCGGCAAATTTTATCGTTGGATCAATAAATCCGGATGTTATCATTCCGCAGTTTCTTTGTAAACAAATCTTTATTGATATTTTATTTAAAAAAAAGAGTTGTCCAAAAATGACGTGACTCAACGTTTAAAGCTACAGAGGGTCCGTTCAGCGATCAAATTGATAAGCTAATGTTTTATTGTTTGTTTGTAAAGTTGGTGGAAATTTGGAAAAACGTCGAACCAATCGTCCAACAGCATCTCGAACCTAGTGGTGGTAATGTTAATGGTGTAACATAATTGGTCTACTATATTTTTCTAAAAAAAAAACAATTGATATTTTTGATAAAGATATACACTAAGTTTACGATAATTTATAGAATTTTTAGGGGTGGGTTTCTAAAGGGTGTCCAATACTCGAATAAACTGTTATTATTATAAATACATTCCATTTTAATTAGTTATGTTGTTTTTTTATCATCACCACCACCCCATTGGCTCCAAAAATCAAAATATTTGTGGTTAACCCAAGCAAACACCCTTATTAAGGTTGGTTATATTATTTATTTGGCTAATATTCCACACCCCCACGAGATTCTTAAATCAATTTCTGTCGTATCCAGTTTATACATATCTATCCTCCTGGATACTGTATTTCACGCAACTCATCGATGTTAAACGATGTTCCGGGTCATATAACGCAGATTTAATGATTGTTGTAATGGACCGTAAAAATACACTTAACCCTGTCGAACTGTATGTACGTACGTACGGCCGTACGTGCAAAATGTGATATTGGGGGTGGAAATAGATTTATATTTAGACGAAGAGGAAAAAAACAACAACAAATTGATTGGATATTTCACATTTCGACGTGTACGAAAAATAATAAGAAGAAGATGAAGAATAGACGACTAGAAGAAGACGAAGACGAGGAGGAAAGTACGTGTGGGGTGCTAAATCACCAACACTCTATCGTGTACATCTGATACCAGAACGTAGACGACGTAAATTTTGTTCGATTTTTTCCCTGCTGTCGTCGTTTTTTTTTTTTTGTCTCAACCTCCCGAATCAAACAATCGAAACAGATTTATTTAATAATCACACAACAACAACAAAATCGATTTGATTTTACTGAAAAATTGTACGTCGGTTAATATAATCAAACAAAAATGGGGGTGGTTTTTCTTATTATTCTGTTTTTCTTTATATTATGTGGAATAGCCTTTAGGGATAGATTCAATTTCAGGAGGTCGTTCGTGGATCGTTTGTTCGTTGGCCAAAGTTTTCTATTTCTTTATCTAAAACACGATTACAAAACGAATAGGGAAAACTTTTCGAATAGTTACGGTACTGGTGTTGTTGTAGTCTTTTTAACATTTCCTATTCTATTCTATTATTTTTTTTTCGACCTATTTTTGTTGCTTTTGTTTAAAGCAATAGGAGAAGCGTCCCAATTGGGTGATACCACAATTCGGTTAACTATTGTATGTTGTATTGGTTTCGTATCATAGAAAGAGACTCGATCTACACGACAGAAAATCGTGTAAAACGAGACGATATATATGCTGTAATCGGTTGTGTGAAACGTATCCTTTTGTGTAGAGGGTTAGTTGTATGGAACACCCTTAAGGCATTGTATAGTTTACAACATCTTTTCCTTATTTCACATTGTCTATTCGGTAAAATTGGAATATAAACTTTTAAAATTTAGCCGTTAGGTGAAACGTTCTATACCTCCAAACTTCTATTATTATAAATCATTATACGAATCACTTAAAAGATCGTAAAATAAATAAAAATTCGTAATGAACTTCGATTTCGAGCAAAAGAGGGAGAGAGAGAGTTTCACTTTCCATAACCATCATCTAGGGTGAATTTTTAATTCAATAAAAATGATTATAAGTTTACTAAAGTTATGGTAAAACTTTTTTTTTTTGATGATGATGATGATGATGATGATGATGAAGAAAATTGAAAAGTTCCAGTAAAATGAAAATTTATAAAGTCGATATAGAAATTTAAACGAAATTAGAAATTAAATAAAGCGCACTACCTCGATGTACACGAAAATATCGTACAAAGAGACCCTTATAAGACAGCTAGTCTGTACAGCGTACTGTATACAGCCTGTGACATACAGATCGAGACACTTCATCTAGGAACATAGAACAGTCGTGAGAGTGGGTTATTTGCAACGATTGCGCCACTCATCTCTTTTCAACCCAGGCGAAGGCCATAAGACCGTCTCGGTTCTTGTAGTTGCTCCTAGATCCCTAGATCTGAAAATGGGCGGTAAAAATATCCACTACTCAAAGATAATCGCATTTTTCTTTTAATTATTGCAAACCCACAACAAAGACAGCAATTGATCTGTTAAAGGCTAGAAATCTTGGAATTGGTTTAAAGGGGTAGTGGCTATTACATAACGGATGCAAACCGGGTAAAGGCGATTGTCTTGTAGTTTGTCGTATGTTCCTATCGAAAATGTCACAACCTGTATATTCTGTGTATTGTAGTCGATTTTGTGTCTCATACTACAAGACGCTCTGTATGTCGATTTCAAATGTGATTTAGGATTTTGTTTGACATGAAATCAATACAAATTTCATATTTATTTAAAATTTTGACCATAGATTTGTGCCAAATTTCCTCATGAAAACATACGAATTACTTCTATCATCCGATATCTATTTGGAATTTCCAACAGCTCGAATTTTGCCAATTCATACAACTATTACCGTATTACCACCAATACGATTCTGCTGTGCTACCACTGCTATCATCATGTGTGGAATGGTTGATAACGTGCAGTAACAATCCGCTTTTTCTTATCGTTGTTAAATTGTTTTTTTGGTGATGAGACAGAGAGAGAGATTTGTTGGTAGTTTAACGTAAAGTCGAACAAATTTAGATAAAATTTAATTTGATTCTACTCAAATTCGATTTTCTTTTATAGTTTTTGATCTTATTGTTAGATTTTTTTTTTTTGGAACAAAAAAACAAATCTTTGTATCAAATAGATGAATTTGATGTTATCTAGTTGAAGATGAGTCAAAAAGGAGGACAAAAAACATGGATAGATTCATATCGAAGATCTTGAAAGATTGTTATTTTCTTTATTTACTGTTTGATATATTTACGTATAGTATATGTGATAGGATTATATAGTTAAAGTCAAGAAACTCTCATAGTAATTCTATGGTCTTGGTCCTCTATATATAAGATAACTAAAACAGGATATGGGACTTGAACGTTTTGCAATAAAACGAAATAGTCACCACTTTGTATCGTTGTCGTTTTCATTCTACCAACATCCAGAAAACTCCCGATTTCTTCTCTCTTCTATCTATATGTATTCGAGTATTTCTTGAAATCTAAACGACAATCATCAATTCCATAGAATGCCAGAAATAAAACTTGCACAGATAAATAAGAGAATTTCCAATAATTTAATCGGATAATACACACGACAGTTAATTTAGTTTTGATATGGTAACAACAGTGATGGTGGCATTGCTAGTATATAGGTAGGATGGTTTTATAAAAGGATTAAAACAAAATACTGGTATTGGTTGTACGATGTTCTAATTACACAAAGTCTTAATTATATTTAGTTGAGTTTGTTACCTCAGCGTTCTGTTGTCGGTATTAATTAATGTTTCTTCAACAACAACAAAAAAAAAAAAATTGTATTTCAGCAACAACACTATAATCCTGTAATGATGACAATTTTTTTTCTCTCTGTGTTTATTTCATCATTTAATATATTTTCGTCGAGATTAATTCTTTAGAAATTCAGTTGGCGTGTCCATTGTCCTCTCTCTTTGCTACTGTCTTCATCTATATATCGTTCCGTTGACATTTTTACGGACTGTTGATGGTTAAGATTTTTGGTATTCCATCGTCGTCAACATCATAGCTAGACGACCACGGTACAGTACAGCATCAGAAAAAAAAAGAAAAAACGAAAAAGCTGTTGTATATTTTCGCTTAAATATATATATAGAGTTAGAGTAAGAGACTATAGTTGATGATGTGTCACATCTATTGTGATCATGGACTGGCAACCGTAATGGTGCACTCAAGTGCGGTCCCATGTCCCCTAGTCGTCCATAAACAACATCAGTCCATCTACACACTTACACATATATGTTTATATATATACACATAGCCATCAATATAAATGGTCGGTGACATAGTCTAACAGTTGGTAAATCAAAAAGAATGTCCCATATGAGAGGGTGGATGGGGGTTAATTCAAATAAATTACATAAAACCGAAAAAAATTATCGAAATAGATGTGAATATTGAAGATTGTCGAAAAATGGTGGATGCGCCGGGCGAATTATTGTATTTTCATTCGATTTTACTTTAATAATCTTCCAATAGGCGATTTTACTGGTGAAATCTGACCGTATTTAAATTTGAAACTTGATGGTAATTAGACGGCTTCAATTTTTGCACAATTTTCGAACTTCCGGTGTTTGCGTAAAGAGAGCTAGAGTCAGGTAGTTTGCATTCTTTCGCACTTAAGCTGTGAAAGGTTTATTGTGTTTATTGCTCCTGTGGCCGGTGATGCTTTCAGGAAATACCATATCGAGCATTCATGCAAATAGTTGTGAGCAGTTTGCAGCGTCATCTATGTTAAGTTGGCTTTAAGTCAAGTGATAGGAGAAAAAAAACAAACATTAGCAAAATTGAGTGTAAGAATTTTTGAATTAAATTTCAAGTATGCCAGAATTTCTGTTTTAACAAGCAATATAAAGCGACTAGAAGATTGATATACTTCACTACGTTTATATTGTACTTATTTGTATGCGTGTGTACGGTTTTAATACTTTAACCTACCACTACTACTACTACTACTAATACAACGATCAGTATCGCCCATCATCGATTGAACTCTTGAAAAGGGAAGCCAGCCAAGTGGAGGATGAGTAAAGCTTCTATCCAACTCGTCCACTTACACATACACCATCTATATATATATGTATATATGTACACTGTAAAGCTTTGGATATTTTAAAGTCTAAAGTCTGAGGATTAAATATCTCAGATATCTTTAGAAAAGCAATGAACTGGTTGCTGTCGACTTCATTCATTTCATTCAAGTGTTTTGTGGATGTGGTTGTTGCTTTTTCTATTTAGCGTCTCTTTCTCCATTTCGTTGAACATACATCTACTGGATAAATTTTTGAAAAACCGTACTGTTATCTTTCAATATGTTCGTTGACAATTAGCGATTGGGGGATGTTATTGATAGCCGTTTGGCAATTTCAAAAGGCAATATTATTGAGTCGTTCGACTTTGTATTGCTCGATTTAAACGTATTCGTTCTTGATTATCGGTCGAAAAAAATTGTTTTAATTCACAAATATTTGTTCATACATATATATGGATAAGCAAGCATCCCCATGAAGAAGAAAAAACGAGGGGATTGTTTGTAAAAGCGAAAGTATAAAAGTGAAACGGTATATGTGGGTTCTTGAGTTTCTAAACTCGAAACGATCCTATCCTGTAAAATGAAAATTGTTATTTAATCCGACTTCATTATCTTCATTCCGGTGAGGAAATTTGCATTATTGTTCCTTCAACATTTACTAAACTGAATACGGAATTAGAATCGTATTACGAAACAATCCATCGATTTTTAATCAATTTTTCGTCTACAATTAACCTGATGGAAAATAAATTTAATAGTGGTTGGTAGTGTACGGCTCCAACCATCCCCTTTGTAAATTCCAAGATGATAGCAGTAGCAAATATACGTAACTGGGGCTATTTTGCTCCAACACACTAGGGAGCAATCGAGTGTCGTCACAGAAGAGTCATTCAGTATTCTGCGACAATAAAAGTTGATAGAGATTTTCATCTCTCTACAGTGTACAAAAGTTATGACAAATTTAATTTCAGTTTTTATCTCTTTCTTGTAAAAATTGCTTAATCTTAGAAATACTTGATTTTTTTCTCTTATTCTGTTCCTTCTCCAACTCTTCACTCTTGAGTGTTTTTGTTGAACACTACTTTCTGTACAGTTTGAAAGTTTTCTGTTTGCGTTCACGTCACTAACAACGAAAATATTATCTTTTAATTCTCTTCCACTATCTTATTTGATAAGGGTGTGCGTGTATATACGAAATTACTTTCTATTTTTTTCGATCCCTGCTTCTTTCTGCAATCTATCTTCAACTATTTAATTGTGTATAACTACCCCGTATAGACGTTGATGCTGGCTGGCTGGCTGTTTGTTTTAAACAATAAAACTAACAACAAACTCAAAAACAGAATAATGTGTCCCATGATAGCAACAACAACACCTATCTTTTCGACAACGAACTGGAAGAGATAGTGGGGTGAACTTGTTAGGGTAGTTACGTGATGCGAATTGTTAAATTTTCTTTATTATTATTATTATTATTATGATAATAATGATGATAGTAGTGACAGTACTGATGGGAATAAAAGTAAAACTTAAATAAATTTTATCTAATCATATACATATATACAGAGTGGTTTGGGGAGGATTCTTCGTTATGTCGTAAATTTTCTAAATTAATGGAAAGATAAGATAGAACGAGAGAGAAACGTCGACGACAACTGTCCCGACTTTCCAGATTAACTGCACAATATTTTAAAAGAGTTTTATAGTTTTTCTTCTCATTCTTTTAGTTGGTTGTTTTCAACTTTTCGAAAATACAATTTCTACACTATATAGAGGGCGTTAAAGTCATCTAACTACAACGCCATCTGAATTTAATTGGAAAAAAAAACAGATACACTTTATGGTAGAAGTGACACTTTTATGTATTTTTAATTAGGACAAACAAACAAAACCGTATCAATACGGATTTTTAACGGATGATCACACAAACGCAATAAAATCCCATTTCGTTTTTCTATCACAGCGTTTGTTTATCTTTCACTTGGTAACTTTCTTTATATGAAATTTTCGGTCGTTTTAATGGAAAAGTGTTAATTTTGTATGATAAAAGTGGAAAGTTGCTTTAGGCTACTTTTGTAGATGGCGTCAAATCAGTTGATTTATAACGCCATCTATTGGGAGCTGGTTTTAATGGACAGCAAATTTTCGGATGAAGCAGTAAAATTCCACGTTAAATAGAAATATTTTCCAATAAGATTGTGTGTTTTAAGTGTTTGTTGTACGTCTCTGATGTAGAAAATTTCGTTTGTTAATATTTGATCGTTTTACATAAAGAAATGGGGGAGGGATTGTATTTTTACATTAATTTATAATAGAGATCGTTTTTATAAAGTAACTTTTTTTTTGGAATATGTACCTACTTTAAGAAGAAGCTTTAAAATATGTAGGGGAGTGTTTTGTTTTGTTTCTTTTCGGTTGGGTAAAACTTTATTTAATAAAGTTCCTATAGAAATTTTTCAATTCATTCAAAAACATAAACCTGTAACAAAGCTTCTACTTCATTATTATTTTTACCTCAACAGACTGTTTAATCTATGTTGGAATTGTTGGAATACGTCTCTCTATTTTAGATTTGTTTCCAAACAAGATATGATACAAATGAACCAAATAGACTTTAGCACTCCAGGCCTTCAGATATAAATCCATTTTTACATAAAAATAAGGTTAAGACCGTCTTTTCCTAATCTGTTTCCATGCAATTTGTTTCGTTCTTTCATTATTTTTGTGCTTTGTGAGAAGAGAATTTCTGTTTTGACTTTCTACATAATACAACAGTTTAATCAACATTAGCCCCAACTTGCTCACATCTACTTCAAACAGATGAGATTTTGGTAAACTTAAACAGTCTATAATATATACATACATACATACATGCATATACATGCACTTTCATGTATTATTTATGCAAATTTCTTGAGAAACCCTGTTCAAATTTAATTGCTCTATTAAATGTATTATACTTGTTAGTTTAATAATGAGCTGTATTAGAAATTCAGGGAATTGTTACAAGTTGAAAGATTTACATATATACAGAACGATTCGTCGTAATCAGTTCCACCATATCATAATTGAAAGACTTGATTGCAAAATGGGTTTTTTTATCCATAAAAGCGTTTCTAAAATGAAAAAAACGGCCAATATCTCGCAAAATCTATACAAAAATAAGCAAAGAACTACTACAGTTGAAACTATGCAATGTGTAGATTATGACCAAAAATTTTCGTTTTCAAAAATTGTCATTTTCATTAAAAAAAAAATTGAAGAAAATTGCAAATTTTTCGTAATTTTTAAATCATACGGGATTGAACTGAGATTTGTTGACGTAGAGTATACTTAATTGATACATATGTCAGTACATCTGACAATAAATTCAAAGTCAAGGCAAGATAAAGAGTGCAACTGACCGCTAAAAGTAGGTGAAAATGATGGTTTTTGAAAACGGATTTTTTTTATCGTAGACTATACATTCCGCACTTTCAGCTGTAGTGGTTCCCTATTCAATTTTGTGCAGTTTCTAAAAGATAATGACCGTTTGTTTTTCATTTTAGAAACATTTTCATCGATAAGGCCTAATTTGTTTCGTAACTGTAGTAACTTCAAATGACTAACCCTGTATTTCGATTGTAGTGTTTAGACAACAAGTATAAGCAAAGCAAAAACAATTACCATATTGGGAATTATTCAACGGATTTCTCAATTCAATTTTTTCCCCAATTTCATTGAATCCCATACCAATAGGGGGTGGATTGATAATTAATTCATAACCGCTACTGCCGCCACCACAACAATAATAGATACACAAAAAAACACTACTACTACCACTGTTAACCAGTGAGACAGAAACAAAACAAAAACGAAAATTCATCAATTCTTCCACCTCTATCGTAAAACATTCAAGTTTTGGTTTATCTGTTATCTGATATCCCTTTTTCTCTACCCTTATGAATAAAAATGAGTCAAAAATAGTGATAGAGAGAAGGGGTATGAAAATATAGATATCTTTCTTGATGTTGTCGAGCCGAAAGATATGAGGTGTCTATATAAACTATATATGTACGTGTTTGTCTACGTATACAGCTTGCGACATCAATGTGAGTACATAGGAAAAATCATGGTCACCGCCCATAATCATAT
>JAZBGY010001309.1:0-24260 GCA_037414755.1 Lydus trimaculatus | reverse complement strand
TGTGCTAACACTTACTTTTGCACCATTTCTCAATAATTCTTTGGCTAAATATAGACCAATACCTGAAGCACCTCCGGTAATAACGGCAACTTTGTCTTTTATTTCGAACGACATGACACTATTGTGAAAATGATGACGACCAATTTATCTAATAATTAAAATAGATACATATAGATGTATTTCCTTGATCAGTTAAACTGATAAAAATGTAAAAAGTTTGTAATGATTGATTGATTAATTTATTGACGTCGGAATTGAGAGCGATTAGTTGATAAAAATGCAACAATTACAGTCGAATGGACAATGTCATCTAATTATACACACATGATGTTCCACAGAAAATGCCACTAAATGTGATTTTATTAAATAGATCAATTTGTTTAAAAGAAAACTTGACATCTTTGCCAAATTCGGATCAATCTTTGACCTAAAATTATACAAATTTGACAAAAAATTTTTTTGGAATGTTGCGGATATGCAACGCTGAGACAAAATGAGTTATGCGACGGCTATTAAACATATTTCAAACGAGTTTGTATGAGATTATGGTCGCTAGAAAGTAACGAAAATAACTGGCTTAGGGCGTTTTCACATTTACCGACACGGCACCGGCACGACAACGACAACGTCATCTGGACAGTACCGATACCGACACGATATTAGCGATACATTTGCACATTACAGCCGACAGAACACATGCAGTTGTGAATTGTCGTCCAGAAACGCCCATTTTTGCAAAAAAATATTACACCATTTACAAAAAACAGACAACAACACTTCAAGTCGGCCGCCGACACGAGTGGAGAGACTGCTATCCGCCGACACGTCGTTGCCTGTAACGACACGGTAGCGATATATCGGCGAGTGTGAAAGCATTCCCATTTATTTACATCCACCGACATCGGGGTCGTTGTCGTGCCGGTGTCGTATCGGTAAATGTGAAAACGCCCTTACTCTGCAACTGTGTTGTATAACTCGCCTTTAGCACACCACAGACTTATTTCATAAATGCTGATTCAAACTGTGTTTTCTTTAACTACGAACAGCGAACCATGTCTAAATCCCGATATCATGAACCTTGGTGTAGTACCACAATTGTAAGTTTTGCAAAACAAAATCGTAAAAATGTCTATGACTGTCTGTTAAGGGGGCCCCGAGATAAGCGTTTTCCATTGACCGGGGTCTGAACTCAGGAACCCTTTGTTTTGGCGTATCAGTTTTAATAATTCGTGGAACATTGTTTCTGATTGTCTGTTTGATAGAAACTCGCACAAATTCTCTCGCCTAATGGAAACTCGTGCTAAGCTCCTTTTAATAGTTTGTACATGCAATAAAGCAGCAAAATTCACCGTCTAAAGTACAGTTTATCCTTGATCAGCCACAATGCAAAAAGTTACCATCATACGGCATATCATCACTGATTATATTGGCTGTCACTTTAAAGCACCCAGTTTTTGTTTTAAACGATAAAAATGCCCCTTTTAATAAGGAATGTGACTGGTGTATTGATTTAAGAGTAGGGACTTGTGGGACAATGGAACGCCTCGACAACCATAGCGAATCTGATGATTCAATACCTTAGAAGATAAGGATATAGGTAGTCATCGAAATTTAAGGAATTCAGGTCATTTTGACTGCTTGTCATTTTTATTTGTGAAGTATCGTTTACATTGTTTGATTAAAATACGAAATTGAACTATAATTTAGGAGCAAATTGTTCTCTTGGTGTTAATTGGTACTCATATGGTACTTGTCCGCCTTCAATTATCCATGCAGATCCTGACTTAGCTTTCTGGACAACTTCTATCATCCCTTTAGCTACATTCTCTGGACTAAACATATATGTAAACTAAATAAACAGTTAAGAAGAATTCAAAATGCTTACTCCTGTGTCGGTAGAGTTGCTGCTGTTTTAAGAAAATCTTTTCCATATTCCGGTTTTAAAATTTTCTTATGAATTTTATTAGTTAGCGGAGTATTAGTAACACCAGGACAGATACATATAACCTTAACTTTTGTCCGTTGATAATGCATTTCATCACCCCAAGCTTTACTCATACCGAAAACAGCAAATTTTGTTCCAGTATAGATTGGATTTTCTTTATACGGAGCAATTCCCGCTACAGAGGAAGTATTCAGTATGACAGCTTCTGGACCTAATCGATATTTGTGTAGGTAGTTTTCTAAGCCCAAAAGTATTCCATGAATTGTTCCTTTCTAGAAATAACAGAATAGTTCTTCATTAAATTGCATTTACAGGAATTTTGCGGACGAATTACAATATTTATATCGAGTTCTTTTTCCCAAACTCGATCATCCAAAATACCGGCACTATTAATCAGTATATCAACATTATTGAAATGTTCAACAGTTGTTTTGAAAGCATCTAAAACAATTTAACGTCAAAATTCATCGAAAAAGTAGTAACAGTCAACAATGACGAAAGTAAACCTTCAAAGCTTTGCAAATTTGTAACATCAGTTACAGTAAAGATTACACGATTTGAATCGAGTTCTTTTGATAGTTTATTCAAGGCTTCCTGACCTAATTTCGAATTGACATCAGCTAATGTAATACCCTAAAAATTAACTAAACGTTGTGCTTTTTAATGATAAAATTCGCATACTTACTTTTGCACCATGCTTCAGCAGCTCCCTTGCGTAACAGAAGCCTATACCAGAAGCACCTCCAGTAATAAGAGCAACTTTGCCAACAATTTCAAATGACATTATCGATATGTAAGTAGTTACTGTTAAACAATTTTGTAAATATTATCTGTTTAACGTGACGAACGCTTGCAATAAGTTTTTCGAAAAATTTAAAGCTGCACAAAAAAAATCAAATTTATTTAAAAATGCTTATCACTTGAAAATGTTTTCTAAAATGAAGTACAAAGTTCTGTCAGTTATGGTACAAATGCAAAATGTAATGGTCACACAACCCTTTTGCTACGCTCTATCTGTTGTTTTTTTTTTTTTGAAAATTCTAGAGGTTAATTAATGTGAATTAGTAAAACTTAGATAATTAAAGCCAGATATATTTATTTGGTTACATTAAAAAAAAAAACCTAATTTCTAAAATTTTGAAAACTATAATTTTGGTGCAAATTTTTGCCTTGGTGTCAATGGGAATTCGTAAGGATCTTGTCCACCTTCAATCACCCATGCAGTTCCAGTTTTTGCATTTTGAATAAGTTTTACAACTCCTTTTGCAGTACTGCCACCCCTAAAAAAAATCCAGACAATTAGATCAATGATTTTGGAGTCCAGTGTAAATAAGGATTACGTTTGTATTGGTTTTGCTTTAAGAGTATCAAGTAGAGTTTTCCCATATTCAGATGATAAACATCTATCTGAAATTCCTTTATTCAATAAAGCATCAGTAACTCCAAGACAGAGTGCTATAACTTTGACATTGGTTCGTTGATAATGCATTTCATTACCCCATGCTTTACTCATACCAAAGATAGCAATTTTTGTTCCTGTAAATATTGGCAGTTCTGACAACGGATCAACTGCTGCAACCGAACTCATATTGACTATAACCGCTTCAGGACCTGTTCGATATTTTTGTAAATAATTTTCTAAACCCAGTAGCACTCCATGGATTACGCTTTTCTGAAATTAAGGGATAGTTTTATAAACAATTGTGTAAAGAATTGATTTTAAAGAATTTACCATATTATAGTTGACTTCTTTCTCCCAATTACTGTCATCCAATATACTGGTACAATTCATTAGAATATCAATACCGCCAAATTGTTTGACAGTCGCTTTAAAAGCATCTAGAAAATAAAATGGTTATACCTGTTTTGTTTTGTTCTAGTAATATTAAAAACCTTCAAAACTTTGAATGTTGGTAACGTCAGTTGGTACAAAAATCGCCTTATTTGGTCCAAATTCTTTTTCAATTGCATCGACAGCTTTTTGACCATGTTTTGCACTTGGATCAACTAAACAAACACCCTAAAATTTGAGAATTTTCAACTTTCTATGGTGATTTCTATATTGTATCACTTACTTTCAAGCCATTCTTGAGTAGTTCCTGGGCGTATGTGATGCCGTATATTGAAGAACCACCAGTAATAAGTGCAACTTTATCTTTTATATCGAACACCATCTTCAATCTGCAATAACCTACTGTTAGTTAACTTTATAACTAGAGACTTTATAATTAGAGACCATTTAAATAGAGTCTTTATAAGGGACTTTGTAACTAGAGCCTCATTAAAATGGAATAAAATGCTATAAAACTGTAAAAAGGCACATTTAATGCATAAGGATATTGATTTAAGATAACAAACAGTTGATGATAACGCGTTTGCTCCATTTGGAGGAAGGAAAATGCAATGAAACTATAAAAAAGCACATGGAATAGTTAAGGAAGTTGATTTAAGATAACAAACAGTTGATAACAACATGTTTACTTCATTTGGAGGAAGTCTCCAGTTGCTTTGAGCAGTGCCATCTTATCTCCACATCTCTCCAGCACTGCAAGTCAGGGTCAAAAATATCAGTAAAAGTTGATAATTGTATCAAAGGAATACCCAAAAAATTACATTAGGGGACATTAAAGCTTCCATAATATTATTATTGATCATTTTGATAAAAATTATCAACAAATTCAATTAATATTTCCCATATAACTCGTTAATTGATCTAAAAATAAAACTAATTAAATTATTAAAGACTAATTAGAGCTAATTGAAGTATAAAACAACGATAAACTTTAAACTTTAATACATAGCTTCCATTATCCTGGTTTCAGGAATCACACTATTTTTCCCTTATCCTAACACTAACACAATTCAAAAAATACATTCAAGATGTGACAATTTAATTTAATTTCTGGAATGTGGGAATTTGGGATAATAATTATATTATAAATTACAAAAAAATCACAGACTTTCCCATAAATATGTTGTATATAATGTGATGGATTACATGTTTCGGGGAGTATTCCCCATCATCAGATCCAATATTAAATCAAATAAAATGAATTACAATTAATGAAAATGCAATTTAGTAAGAGAAAAATTGAGATTTTCAGTGACAAATGTATTAATGCGTAAGACGCTTAACTCCGCTCTCTATAGGACTGATTGATCTTATGGGAATCCATTATGTAGTGGGTGACGTCACCTGCGACTACGCTATCGGCAATCTATTTCAACAGGCTAGATTCAAAACCAAGATGCTTGTGGACCAATTGCAATCTGACGACTTGGTAGATATAAAGAAATTATTTCCACAATAAAAGTTCGAAACTACATAAAGCAATAATAAGAGCACACAGAGAATATACAGCTAATGTAAGCCCATATCTGCATCAACACATTCAGAAAGCAGTCATACTTAAGACCTGACCATCCACTACACATTCCATCCGCGGAGTGATATTGATAGAATCTACCTTTTTAGAGGGGCGAGGCTTGCTGTAAGTACAACAAACAGTAGAAGAAGAAAAATAGGTTTGGCTCAATATATTCGCAACAGTGGAAAAGATATGTTGAGACAGGTTAGAAAGGAAAGCGTACTCAACATCAAGGAGACCAAAGATGATTACAGGAAAAAAGTTATCACTAATCGAAAGGATAAGCAACTGCATGGACAATACATTAGGAACACTCAAGGAAAAATAGATGAAAGTAAGACATGGTAGTGGGTTAGACTAGGTACGTTGAAGAAACAAACAGAAAGTTTAATAATGGTAGCAGAAACTGACAAAACGTCAGATAATAGCGAGTGAGGCGAAAGAAACAGTAGACCGCGTAGTAAGTGGGTGTAAAAAGATAGCCTAGACTGATTATAAAGAAAGGCATGAAAAGGTAGCAGCAATGATACATTGGAACATCTGTAAGAAATACCAGCTACCTGTAGGGAAAAACTGCTGGAATCACAAAATTGAGAGAGTGGTGGAAAATGACAACGTGAAGGTAATGTAGAATTTCCGTACACAAACGGATAAAGAATTGCCACATAATACTCCCGATATTGTTGTGATTGGAAAGAATAAGATCTGGATTGTTGATTTTGTAAGCCCTAGGGATAGTAGAGTAGAAATGGAAAGGTTATGGGAACGGCGAGCATTGGTGATACCTATAGTAGTCGGTGCCCTCGGTGTGATACCAAAGGACCTAGAGATTAGGCTCAAATTATTAGACATTGGAATGCCTGTACACCAATTGCAAAAGGCGACCTTGTTGGGAACAGCCCATATTCTACGCCGTTATCTTGTAATATCATAGATTCTAGGGAAGAATCCGATATTCGAAGGGAATTTCAATCAGTAAGACTGAGCGTCAATAATAACAATAATAATAATAACAATACGATAATTGCTACAAATTTATTAGAAAATAATTATCACATGAACCAGTTTTTTAAAATAAAGTAAAAGGTTCTATCATTTAAGGTACAAATGCAAAATGTAGTGGTCACACAGTACTTTCGCTGTGCTCTATTTGTTTTATTTTTTTACAGATACTAGAGGTTAATTAATATTAAATAGAGAAACTTAAATAATTAAGGCCAGGCTGCCATTAAAAAACGTTTGTGTTCAAAAATAATAAAAACTACAATTTTGGTGCAAATTGTTCCCTTGATGTCAATGGAAACTCGTAAGGATTCTGCCCACCTTCAATCACCCATCCAGTTCCTGATTTTGCATTTTGGATAACTTTTACAATTCCTTTTGCAACACTGTCAAGTCTAAAAGATTCCAGACAATTAGATTAATGATTTTAGAATCAAATGCAATTCAAGATTACGTTTGTATTGGTTTTGCTTTAAGAGTATCAAATAGAGTTTTCCCATATTCAGATGATAAACATCTATTTGTAATTCTTTTATTCAATAAAGCATCAGTAACTCCAAGACAAATTGTTATAACTTTGATATTAGTTCGTTGATAATGCATTTCATTACCCCATGCTTTACTCATGCCAAAGATAGCAAATTTTGTTCCTGTAAATATTGGGAGTTCTTTCAACGGCTCAACTGCTCCAATCGAATTCATATTGATTATAACCGCTTCAGGACCTGTTCGATATTTTTGTAGGTAATTTTCTAAACCGAGTATGACTCCATGGATTACGCTTTTCTAAAATTAAGGGCTAGTTTTATAAACAATTAGGTATATAAAAAATAGGTTTTAAATAATTTACTAAATTATAGTTGAGTTGTTTCTCCCAATTTACGTCATCCAATATACTGGCACAGTTAATTAAAATATCAATGCCACCAAATTGTTTGACAGTCGCTTTGAAAGCATCTAGAAAATTAAATGGTTATACCTGCTTTTTTTTGATCTAGTACTATTAGAAACCTTCAAAACTTTGAATGTTGGTAACGTCAGTTTGTACAAAAATCGCGTTATTTGGTCCAAATTCTTTTGCAATTGCATCGACGGCTTTTTGTCCATGTTTTGCACTTAGATCAACTAATGAAACGCCCTAAAATTTGACGATTAACAACTGTGTAACATGATTTCTGTATTGCATCACTTACTTTTAAGCCATTCTTAAGTAGTTCTTTGGCGTATGTAATACCGTTTATTGATGCACCACCAGTAATAAGTGCAACTTTGTCTTTTATATCGAACGACATCTTCAATATAGAATAACCTACTGTTAATTAACTTTATAATTAAAGCAGTAGAGATTCATAAAGTTGAAAAAATGCAATAAAACTGTAAAAAGACACGTGGAATACATAAGGAAGTTAGTTTGAGATAATAAAAAGTTGATAACAACATGTTTACTCCATTTGGAGGAAGTCTCTCGTTGTTTTTAGCACTGCCATCTTATCTCCGTATCTCTCCAGGACTGCAATTCAGGGTCAGAAATATTAGTAAAAGTTGATATATAAAAGGAATACCTACCCAAAAAATTGCATTAGGTGACATTAAAATTTCCAACATATTATTATTATTGATCATTTTGATAAAAATTATCAACAAATTCAATTGATATTTCCCATATAACTCGTTAATTGATCTAAAAATAGAACTAATTAAATTATTAAAGACTAATTAGAGCTAATTGAAATATAAAACAACGATAAACTTTAAACTTTGCACTCCAAATATTACAACATAACTTACATTATCCTAGAATCACACTATTCTTCGCTTATCTCAACACAAACACAATTCAAAGATTACATACAAGATGTGACAATTTAATTTCTGGAATACGCGTCTGATCGACTTTCAACCTCATTGAGCCAATGGTTAACTCTCTATTGCGAGTAGCGAGTCAACATCAAAATTTATACCCAAAACTAAAAATTAACACTGAAGGAACGAAGATTTTCTACTCTGACAAAAATTTTCCTTTGGAAAAGAGCATCTACTTCTACGTCATTGTATAGATGCACAAGAGGTTTAATATTTGAAGATGGCAGCCGCTATACACCTATATACAATGATTAGATTAGATTATGTACTGTACTTTGTAGTGGATATGGTGCTTTTCTTAGTAGATCAAAACATACTTCTGTTACATCAGTGTATTTCATAAAAAATGATACAATTAGTTTGTCAAAAACAGTAAAAGCATAAAAATTATTGAAAAAAAAACCTTTGAGATCTACTCATTTGTTTCGATTTCATCCTCAATATTATATAAAAAAACATTAACATATCAAAAGATTTGGCCGTTTAATAACAGTTTGCATATATCGGTTGTATGGAAAATTGAACAAAATCCCACCTAAAAATAGATAAAGATTAACATGCTGCTTGTTTTGTTTATATGCTTTATAATATAAAAGCATATACACTATTATTGTATACGAGAAGCAAAATTTTCTTAGTTAGCGGCGTATTAGTAACACCAGGACAGATACATTTAACCTTAACTTTTGTCCGTTGATAATGCATTTCATCACCCCATGCTTTACTCATACCGGAATCAGCAAATTTTGTGCCTGTATAGATTGGATTTTCTTTATACGGAGCAATTCCAGCTACAGATGAAGTATGACAGCTTCTGGACCTAATCGATATTTTTGTAGGTAGTTTTCTAAGCCCAAAAGTATTCCATGAATTGTTCCTTTCTAGAAATAACAGAATACTTCTTCATTAAATTGCATTTACAGGAATTTTTCGGACGAATTACAATATTTATATCGAGTTCTTTTTCCCAAACTCGATCATCCAAAATACCGGCACTATTAATCAGTATATCAACATTATTGAAATGTTCAACAGTTGTTTTGGAAGCATCTAAAACAATTTAACGTCAAAATTCATAGAAAAAGTAGTAACAGTCAACAATGACGAAAGTAAACCTTCAAAGCTTTGCAAATTTGTAACATCAGTTACAGTAAAGATTACACGATTTGAATCGAATTCTTTTGATAATTTATCTAAGGCTTCCTGACCTAATTTCGAATTGACATCAGCTAATGTAATACCCTAAAAATTACCTAAAAGTTGTGCTTTATAATGATAGAATTCGCATACTTACTTTTGTACCATGCTTCAGCAGCTCCATTGCATAACAGAAGTCTATGCCAGAAGCACCTCCAGTAATAAGAGCAACTTTGCCAACAATTTCAAATGACATTATCGATATGTAAGTAGTTACTGTTAAACAATTTTGTAAAGATTATCTGCTTAATGTGACGAAAGATTGCGATAAGTTTTTGGAAAAATTTGAAGCTGTACAATAAGATCAATAATTGCAATAAATTTATTTGAAAATGCTTATCACTTGAACCTATTTTCTAAAATGAAGTACAAAGTTCTATTAGTTATGGTACAAATGCAAAATGTGATGGTCACACGATACTTTCGCTACGCTCTTTTTTTTTGATATTCTAAAAGTTAATTAATGTGAAGTAGTAAAACTTAGATAATTAAAGCCAGATATATTTATTTGGTTACATTTAAAAAACGCCTATATTCTAAAATATTGAAAACTATAATTTTGGTGCAAATTTTTGTCTTGGTGTCAATGGGAATTCGTAAGGATCTTGTCCACCTTCAACCACCCATGCAGTTCCAGTTTTTGCAGTTTGGATAACTTTTACAACTCCTTTTGCAGTACTGTCACCCCTAAAAAAAATCCAAACCATTAGATCAATGATTTTGGAGTCAAGTGTAAATAAGCATTACGTTTGTAATGGTTTTGCTTTAAGAGTATCAAGTAGAGTTTTCCCATATTCAGATGATAAACATCTATCTGTAACTCCTTTATTCAAAAAAGCATCAGTAACTCCAAGACAAACTGCTATAACTTTGATATTGGTTCGTTGATAATGCATTTCATTACCCCATGCTTTACTCATACCAAAGATAGCAAAGTGTGTTCCTGTAAAGATTGGGAGTTCTGACAACGGATCAACTGCTGCAACCGAACTCATATTGACTATAACCGCTTCAGGACCTGTTCGATATTTTTGTAAATAATTTTCTAAACCCAGTAGCACTCCATGGATTACGCTTTTCTGAAATTAACGGATAGTTTTATAAACAATTGTGCAAAGAATTGATTTTAAAGAATTTACCATATTATAGTTGACTTCGTTCTCCCAATTTACGTCATCCAATATACTGGTACAGTTCATTAAAATATCAATACCGCCAAATTGTTTCACGGTCGCTTTGAAAGCATCTAGAAAATAAAATGGTTATACCTGTTTTGTTTTGTTCTAATAACATTAAAAACCTTCAAAACTTTGAATGTTGGTTATGTCAGTTTTCACAAAAATCGCCTTATTTGGTCCAAATTCTTTTGTAATTGCATCGACAGCTTTTTGACCATGTTTTGCACTTATATCAGCTAATGAAACGCCCTAAAATTTGACGATTTTCAACTGTGTAATATGATTTCTGTATTGCATCACTTACTTTTAAGCCATTCCTAAGTAGTTCTTTGGCGTATGCGATACCGTTTATTGAGGCACCACCAGTAATAAGTGCAACTTTATCTTTTATATCGAACGACATCTTCAATCTCCAATAACCTACTGTTAGTTAACTTTATAACTAGAGACCTTATAACTAGAGACCTTATATATAGCGACTTTATAACTAGAAACTCATTAAAGTGTAAAAAAATACTATATAACTGTAAAAATTCACATTTAATGCATAAGGAAGTTGATTTAATTGTAAGATAACAAACAGTTGAAAACAACATGTTTGCTGCATTTGGAGGAAGGTAAATGCAATAAAACTGTAAAAAGACACGTGGAATACATAAGGAAGTTGATTTAAGATAAACAGTTGATAACAACATGTTTACTTTATTTGGAGGATATCTCTAGTTGTTTTTAGCCATAGCACTGCCATCTTATCTCCGTATCTCTCTAGCACTGCAGCTCAGGGTCAGAAATATTAGTAAAAGTTGATATATAAAAGGAATACCTACCCAAAAAATTGCATTAGGTGACATTAAAATTTCCAACATATTATTATTATTGATCATTTTGATAAAAATTATCAACAAATTCAATTGATATTACGCATATAACTCGTTAATTGATTTAAAAATAAAACTAATTAAATTATTAAAGACTAATTATAGCTAATTGAAGTATAAAAAGGACCATAAACTTTAAACTTTGTACTACTTCAAATATTAGAATATAGTTTACATTATCTTCGTTCCAGAAATCATACTATTTTTGCCTTACTTATCTCAACACTAGCACAATTTTCAAAGAGAACATATAAAATGTGACAATTGAATTTCTGGAATGCGCGTCTAATCGACTTTCAACCTGGTAGAGTCAATTATTAACTACCAATTCAGAGTAGCGAGTCAACAACAAAATTTATACCCAAAACTTGCTTTTAGGAATGGGAAGAGCTTCTACTTCTATCTAAGACACTGTATAAATACACAAGAGGCCTAGTATTTGAAGGTGGCAGCCGCTGGGTGCAATACCAGTACGACTAGCGTACTTTTTGAATGTGCATTCCGGGAATTAATATACAATGATCAGATCTAATTATCTACTGTACTTTGTAGTACATATGGTGCTTTTCTTGGTAAATCAAAACATAGTTCTGTTACATCAGTGTATTTCATAAAAAAATGGTACAATTAGTTTGTCAAAAACAGTATAAGCATAAAAATTATTGAAAAAAAAACGTTTGAGATCCACTCATTTGTTTCGATTTCATCCTCAATATTATATAAAAAAACATTAACATATCAAAAGATTTGGCCGTTTTATAACAATTTGCATATATCGGTTGTATGAAAAATTGAACAAAATCCCACCTAAAAATAGATAATGATTAACATGCAGCTTGTTTTTGTTTATATGCTTTATAATATAAAAGCATATAAGTACATTATTATTGTATACGAGAAGCAAAGCGTTTTGAAATGTTTGTATTTGTGTTTGTGTGATTTTTGTAGTGATAATGATGATGATTTGTAACTTAAATTAATTTTTCTTAAAATAGAAATTATGAAAATAATTTTATTTCTTTTGGTGGCCGAGAATTCTCCACCAACCAACTAGTACCACTGGGTGCTTTCTGGATCAATTCTACTAGAGCTTTACACAAATTCTCCGACCTTAAAAACAACAATAATTAATTTTTAATTGCTCTATTTTTTGCTGTTAAGTTGTGTATAATCTACTTGACTGCTGCCATATTTCCAATATCGGTTTGCCATGCTCTCTCATATTCACTACTCAATATCCGTTTTCTGGGATCACCAGTTAATGCAACTTCTGTCGGTGATGGGCACAGTCCTATTACACGAACACCAGTCAAATTCACATGATATTGATCACCATAAGAACGTGTTAATGCAGCTACAGCGTGTTTAGTTGCTGTAAATACCGGTAATGAGACTAGAGGATGTGCTGTACAACTTGAACCGGTATTGACCACAACACCACCAGGACCACCGCGATCTTTACCTAAGAAACGGAAGGCCAACAATAGACCTCTGATGACGCCATTCTACAATAATCGAATCATTAATTTTAAATTAAAATTGTAAATAATTAAACTTACAAGATTTACATCGACTTCTAATTCCCATAATCGATCATTCATTACTGATGCACTGTTAATAACAATATCAACAGCTCCTAATTTGGATATCGTTGTCTGGAATGCTTCTATAATTCGTTTAAATTAGAGATTTATTAAAAATTTTGATAGGAGTTTACCTTCGAATTGTGGATAATCGGTAACATCACATGCACAAAAAATCACACGATCTTTACCAATTTTCATCAATTGATGCAATAAATCTTCACCAGCGTCTGTATTAATATCACATATTGAAATCTAAAAATTACTTTACTCAATCACTTAATTAATGATGAAAGAATCAAAAACCTTGCAGCCTTGTTTGAACAATTCAATACAAAAATCTCTACCATGCCCGGAAGCTCCACCGGTAACTAAAGCAACTTTTCCTTTTAAATCCATTTTAAGTTTTTTTTTTTTAAAAATTATAGATTTTCATCAGTTATTATTAATAGTTTAACACAAAAAATAGCGTATACGAGTTCAATTTCCGGTAGACTGAGGGCCGCGCCCTAAAAGCGTCGCGACGTCTACCACAAGGGAGACTATAGATTTGGGGGAAACTCAATGCGCAGGTTGATAGATTATATATATACTTACATATTTGAATGATTCATTAAAACGTTCTGCATCATGATTTCTATAAATTTTCATAAACAACAGTATATCTAAAAATAAACAAAAGAATTTCAAATATTTTTTTTTTGAAAAAAGCATAAATGTCAGAATTTATTTTATTTTAAAAATTATTAACCAAAAAAAAAAACCACGAAAAAACAAAAACATTGAACCACATATAGTTGATGGTATTTACATTTACCATGCGACTTCGCAGACATCGTTTACAAATTAAAAAGAACACAAGGAGAGCAGTACATAAGAGAAAAAACAGATTCTCTTGTAATACCGGCGGATGTTTATGTAAAAAATTGCAAATTACCAACTACGAATTCCCACAAATTTGGAAGCATTTCTTAATTAATAATCAACTGATTGATGGTGTTGTACGTTGTTCTGATGGTAAAGAATTTAAAATACATCGTGTTATACTATCAGCAGCTAGTCCATATTTTCGTGCATTATTCACAAATTCGATAAATCGTTGTAATGTTGAAATATATGAAACTAATGTTGCTGCACCCGGTAAAATTTTCAAATTATTATTGGATTACGCATACGTTGGTACATGTCGCATCAATAAAATTAATGTTAGACCATTGTTAATCTATGCTGATCAATATGGAATACTCGGTGTCGTCCAGAAATGTTGCGATTTCCTCATAAGTAAATTCTCTCAATTACCAAAAATACAAACAAACTAAATCAATAATTAATGTTTCATTTAAGATGATTTAAATGTGAAGAATTGTTTGGAAATATTTATGTTTGCTACTGATTATTTCTGTTGTAATTTGATGACGAAAACTTATAAATATGTATTGAAGAATATTATGCGAATTATTGATAAAAATAAAGACTTTGTTCAACTGTCAGTTGAAAAATTGTTTAATTTCCTGAATGATGATGAATTGAATATTAGAAATGAACAAGATATTCTTAAAATTATTGAAAAATGGATGAGCTATGGAAAAGATGAAAAAAAAATGCATCTGGTCCAATTATTAAAATGTATTCGATTTGGATGTATAGAAACAGATGATATTTTAGAGATTTTACAACATCCGCTCATACAAAATCAAAAGGTATTCTACAGAAATCTTAATCTTTATCTCTGTTGTGATATCAACTATCCAAATAGACACAGTATTCCAACTTAGGTCCTTAAATAACATTTGCGCAACTTTACAGTACATGATGTACGCTACTGAATCATAAAATTGACTCTATAAAGGTCCCCATTCACGTTCCGGAAATCTTCCGTGGCAAAAATTGTGCAGTCCTGGCCTTTGGTACTTCCAGAGCCCGTGTGGTAGGAAACTGTGAAGCTTTGGCGGACTGTTCAAACAACCTGACAAGAATGAAGAATCCCTAACTGTACAGTTAGTTTCCTCTGACAAAATTAGATGGCAGGGCGATTTAACTCACTCCTACCCCCCAGACGCATTTTGTCTCCCGCTGCTGCTGGTTAGGTGGTTCAATTCCTTGACTCTCCAATGCCACCCTCTGTCCTCATTCACCCCTTTTAGGAAAAAGCCTCACAGTTCCAACTCCCGCCACTCTGTTTGGCATTACAGTCCAGAAATGTACAGGCCTACATTGTTTGTTTCACATAAACACTACTCATTGTCAGATTAATGTCGTTAACCACGCCTCATCTTCGTCGATGTACTTTGATTGATGCGAGACCTACAGTTATGCATTTTTGGCTTCCACCCCCTAAGTTCAGGCCAGTTCACCTCAGGCCATGTTCAGATTTGAAAGGTACTCAGATTTTCCTCAGAGGATTTCCGGACCGTGTATGTCTTAGAAGGGTATTCAGGAAATCCCGAATGCTAGGAGTACGCAGTTTTTCTGTGCATACTAATTTTTAAACACGATACTTTTAGGACTGCTGTGAATACGTGACTGAAACGAATGATTTGATCCAACGAAGCCTGGATGGTCAAATTTCGAATTTAATGATCGATTATCAAATGTTCCGCAATCGTATCTCACAAGATCTTATATTTGCAATTGGTGGTTGGAATATTGGACGGCCAACAAATCACATTGAAACATACAATCTATGTACGGATAAATGGTTAATATCATCACATTCTGAGTATATACCACGTGCTTATCATGGTATATGTATCATGAAGCATTTCATTTATATTATTGGTGGTTTTGATGGTAACCAATATTTCAATACAGTACGTAAATATGATCCAATTACATATAAATGGAGTGATTGTGCTTGTATGTATGATCATCGTTGTTATGTTAGTGTTGTTGCTTGTGATAATCGAATATATGCTATGGGTGGTTATAATGGACGTATACGATTGAAATCATTTGAACGTTATGATCCGGAAAGGAATCAATGGGAGATCATGCCACCCATGTATAAGCCACGTTCAGATGCGGGTGCTGCTATATTAGACAATAAAGTTAGCGTTGAAATTTAACACCAACACTATCTTGGCGTCGATATCCCTAATTTCTGTATATTTCCAGATCTACATTGTTGGTGGTTTTAGTGGACAAGAAATAATGAGGTCTGGTGAAGTATTCGATATTAAACATAACCAATGGTCGTATATACCAGAAATGTTATCACCAAGATCCGGTGTATCATTGGTAGCTTATAATAAAACATTGTATGTATTTGGTGGTTTCAATGGTGAGATTCGTATGAAAAGTTGTGAAAAATATCTACCCGCTTATTCTAATAAAGGATGGTCACCAATATCTGATATGATAACATGTAGAAGTAATTTTGCAACAGCAACTTTGGATGATTTAATTTTTGTAATTGGTGGATTTAATGGTATAACAACGACTGATTTTGTTGAATATTATAATCCTAAACTTGATTATTGGTATGAAGCTGCTTCAATGAATCTAACACGATCAGCTTTAAGTGCTGTTGTTGTTAGTGATTTACCAAATATTCGTGCATATTCATATGAGACGTATAATGTCTTATTTCAATGATGATAATTTTATTTTATTTTAATTTTATTCGATTTGCGAAGTGTGTGTGTGTGGGTGTGGTTCTTGTCTTTTTATTTATACTTCATGTTCTTTTTATTTATTTATTGATATTTATTGTCTTTATACAGAGATTTTTGTTGCACATTTGCCATTTCTAATAAATTTGAATTTTTATTAATTAATCAACTTTACAATTCGTTTCCATCCATACAATTATTTAGCCAGCAATTTTCCGAGTAAATAGCAGCACAAGTCGCAGTTTTGAGTGCTGCCCACGTGCCCGAGCAACACAGTCAATGCCTGCAATTTGTTCCATGCGAGAGCTGTAGATGAACAAACATCAAAGGAATGTTGCAAGCAATATGTGTGCTGTGTAGACTTATTTTATGGTTAGTTAGTTTGTTGCATGGTGAATCATTTAAGAAAACTAATTAAAGCAGCATTCCCAATTTCGCTCCACCCTGATAAAGGACTAGGGCCGCCGTTGCAAACAATGTTGCAGTGTTATTAGCAACGCATGCAGCATACTGCAGGCTAAATGTGTCCGTGTGTGAACACACCTTAAAATTAGTAAGACGAATCTTTTTATTGAGGATTCGTCCTTACTAACAACTCCAGATAGTGTTTGTTTGGAACAAACAGTAAGCTTCTCTTGAGTCTAATTAAGTAGAGCCGGCTTAAGCGCTTAAGTATAACTCATTTTGCATCGTTGTTAGAATTGACTTTCTTTTAAATTAGCTTTAAGCTTTGACGGACGATTTAAGTGTGTAATGAATGAAAATGAGAAACTTTACGCTGATTAAAAATAAATTAAAAATCGGGAAAGGAATATGAACCGGCCTTAAGTGAAAGATAGGACACTGTGTGGCAGAAGTTTCCAAAAAAGTTATTATTTTCTATAATTCGTATTTGTATTTAGTTAAATTTCGATTTGCACAAAAGTTTGTACAAAAATTTCTGTAATTCTTTATTGTAAAATAACTTGTTCAATATTCTATCTTTCTCTTATTAGTAAAAGGCAATGAACAAGTGTTTAAAGTACTTAGACTTGATAATATCAACATTAAGAAGAACTAGACTTTTAAGAACTGAAAACTAAAACTACTTTTACGTCGGTTGCCAATGGAAACGGACGGAAAAGTAGTTTTACGGCCGCTACTTCCCATGAAATGAATAAAAGAACAACATGTCCAATGATTCGACATTTTCGGAAAATTTTAAATTAAGCATTTTCCGAATTATTTACGATTGCATAAAAAATGTTGTAGGTATACACTTCGGTTGCGAAATGCGTTTAATCATTTCAGAATTGCTGGACAAAGCGGCAATTTGCTCTTGGTACGCAAAACGTGCATTTCTCAGCATAGGTAGTTATTAATGTTTGTTTTATAAATAAAATATTGGTTTATTAAAATTGTGGGTTGATAAAATTACGAATGCAGGTATAGACAATCATCTGAGAAGAAAGGGGCCGCCAAGATTTCGTTCGCTTAGGGGCCACCCACAAGGTTTAATCCGGCACTGACTACATGTACACCGAGAAACTAGCAAACTGGATACTTTCAATAATGGATTTATTGAAGAAGAAGAGAAACAGTGTTTTTTATTTTGGGACTTCAGTTTGTAAACCTTTCCATATACACATACACCTCGTAGCTGCGTGTATGATGGGCCTTATGATTTGCACAATATATAGTTAACTGTCGGATAATTAATTGACAAAGGTAATGCTAAGAATTTTGTACTGTTGCTTATGCAACTAACAATACACACCAGACCAGCTAAATTTGGACATCCTTTGGCAAGAATCAATAAATAGTTGCGCTTCCAGATAATAGAGAGCACTATTCGTGTTACCGCTTTTCTAGCTTATGATTGGTGATTATCTACCCTGCCTCCGATACCCCTTCATCATCATTTTGATTCGGTTCATCAATGATGTCAAAATTTGTCAGTTAATGTTACACTAGTGTGTTGAGTTTTGTATTTTGTAAACAATTAAATCTTATATGATTTTGTAGGGTTTGTTGTTTATCTAAAAGAAAAAGAAAAAACAAAACATTATAAATAAAAACAATTAAATTATTCTAATAGAGAATCGTATTAAATTTTGTGAATGAACAAATATTTTGTGTGTAAATATAACAATAAAATGTATAAAAACTGAATTGTGTTCAGCTATGATGGAATAGGATAACAATTTTTCGTATTTACACCGATTTACAACACTTGGTCCTGTTGGTTCTACTTAAATTATCAAAAATCAAGGTAATTTCTATCGATTTTGTTATAAAATTTGTTATCATCCATTTAAAATTACGTGAAAATTCCGATTTTCTATGTTATATAGTTGACGTCCCAGTCTATGTATACCTCCTATTTGTGTGTGTGTTTATACCTTTACGTTGCAATAACATGGATGGCCCCCTTTATAGATTTCCGTTTCGATCTAATTTTGGCCATTGACTAAACAACCATCTATCTTCCTATACATACCCGAAAAAAAGGGTTTTCTCAATATTATTAAAGTTTTCAACCCCCCAAATTCACCACAAGTGGTTGATAAAGGGTGTAGGTTGAAGACCAAAACATATCTGTATTATTATGTCGAATTTTATAGAGAATTTCATTATTATTGTTGTTATTTATTATGGATGACGTAATATTGCTAAAATATCCAAATTATCATTAAACTCCTTTATATTAATTAAATATAAAATAGTAATTAAGGTGGCTGTGTTAATAATAAATGAATTATGTGTATAGTCTGTGGAGTGATTTTTGAATTTTTGACTTTCAGACGTTTGTTCATTGCCAACTTTGATAGAATCAATCGATCATTTTAATTATTAATTTCGATCGATTTTTTTAGGATTCTTTTTATTCGTTAAAAAACCTCGTTAATTAGTGTACGTACTGGGGTACAGAGGGGCAGGGGGCAGTAGTTTTTAATGATTTAAGTAATTTCTCTTATAATTGAAAGAGAAAATTTCTTTCTATACCGAGTCATGTTTATATACGAAATATTGTAATTATTATTATTATTATTAATTTAGTATTGTTTATTTATTTTAAAATATTGATAAAAATTGTTTTTAAATAGACAGAATTATTTAATAAGTTATGTAATATTAATCACAATTTGGTTGTCAATACGAATATAAATTAAAGAAAGTTTGGTAATATACCGGATGGTCCATGGAAAACTTCAAAAATTGTTCGGTTCACTCTAATATCAGTGATATTGATTCGACACTCTTATATAGGACAGCAGTGTTTACAATAAAAGCTATTAATCATAATAATACAGTCTGGAACAGTCGTGTTTACTTTTTTTTTTTTAAATATAATAATCCTTGATTGACTTGACTTGACTTGAATAAAAGCTTCACAACTATTGAGGGAATATGAAGCTTTTTTATCAACATGTTGCGGTTGTTTTGTCAATACTATCCTTCAAATTCTTTAGTTGTTTGATAAAAATTGGGATACTCATTGAAAATTTTCTAAATCTTATAAATTTACAAATTTTATCAGTAGACTAGAAGATTTGAAACGCTGTAACACACAGGTAGGGCCAACAAGAGGGAGGTACAATCGGTTCAAATTACCGGAGTCTAGAATGACCAGCCTCTTTGTACTTATACTGAAACGTCAATATTGCAGGCCTGTGGAGTAGTGACATTTCATCTAGAAAAATTGGAGAAACTACAAAAAAAATGTGACAATTTTATAGCCTTTGTGCCCTGACTACTCTTTTGTAATATGTTCTCCTCCTTTCATTCAAGTTCATGATTTCTAGTGTTTTAACAGATAAATAGGTGAGAAGATATTTGCTATCTT
Organism: Lydus trimaculatus; assembly: GCA_037414755.1. Lineage (NCBI taxonomy): Eukaryota > Metazoa > Arthropoda > Insecta > Coleoptera > Meloidae > Lydus > Lydus trimaculatus. Next base: position 3,809 of record JAZBGY010001309.1, on the reverse strand, counting down.
TGTCCTAGATTATCTAGAAACATTACAATTACAGTAAGTAAGAGAGAGAGAGAGAGAGGGGAGATGAACTTAAGATATTTGAAATTAATCGCAATCTCAGAATGAAAACTGTTAGAGATCACAGTGATATTAATGTGCTGTGATGGGAATATCGCTTCCCCTGACGAATTTTTCATAATTGCCAATAGTATTGAAATCTTAAATATGGGTGGGGCTAAAAAAACAATCAGTGGCGTCAATAAAGTTTTAAAAATTTACATACAAATAAATACGAAATTAAAACAATTTATTATTAATTGAAAGTATCATTCAATAATAGGTGTTAATTAATTAATTATTTTATGATTCTTTCAATTGGTAATAAATTGTTTTAATTTCGTATTTATAAACAAATTTAAAATCTATTCTTGGCGCTACTGAATGTCATTCTAAACAATCATGGCTGAAAGTTGAATACTATTGGCAATTATGCAAACCGTAGCCGCCTCAAGGGCAGGTCCGAAAACGAGCGATTTCCCCTCTCAGCGCGAAAAGTGCGGCATTACTCTAAAACATAATTAAATTGAATCATATGTTGTCATATAGTTAACACCTTTGTATATTGACCAGTTTCATATAACACTGAATTCGATTACTTTGTTTATAATTTTCTGTTGTTTCTATTTATTTATTTAACAAATTACAATGGATATGTAAAAAAAAAAGTTTACAATTTGTCAATGAAAATTGGAGATTCTATGTCAAGTAGGGATCGTTAAAATTTCGACTTTTGCCATATTGAAACCATCTAAATCTGTTCCATTTTGTTGTTTTAATTTATATAAAAGCAATTCTCTCTCTCCGGGTTTGTCTCTATTTCTATTTCTCTCTCTCTCTGGTCTGTATATCTATTTTATATTGGACGCTGTAATGACGATTTATGTACAAATTGTATGTGTAGATTCCCACATTGATCATTTATTATTAATAGAATTTCTACGTGGTCGATATATACAAGTATTTCAATAACTTCCATTATTTATTTTTTTTATAAAAGATCAATTTTCATTCATTTTTAAGAAAAACTTGTAGTCACAATTGTAATAATAACTGCCAAAGAAATAATATGCAAAAATTTCAACTCAATCGTCAGGATTCGAACCAGTATAGTCGCATCGGTGACTTAAGAGATCTGACTCAAGTAATAAAATTAGTTCACAATAGATTTTGTATAAAAAAAGCAACTTGAAATATTGCTAGTAGTAAATTGCAAAAATTTATCATTGGCAAACATAAACAGATGTTTTTATAAAAAAATATGCAAACAGATCGGTCTGTCACAAAGCAGGTAGTTTTTCTACAAAAATCTAACTTATAGCGGAACTAATTTTATTACTTAAGTTGGATCGCTTAAATCACCGATGCAACTATACAGTGGTGTTATCGTGAGACACGAGCATCCGGCAAGATGAAGACTTGGGTTCGAGTCCGGATGATCGAATTCAGTTATTTTTGTGACTATTATGGAGGATAAAGCTGTATTATTATTTCAGACATCTATACGTATGAAAGAAAGAATAGAGGACGATCCTCCATTGCAGTTCGAAAAAATGTCACCCTTAGGCTAAACACATAGTGAAGCGGCTAGCAAAGCAGCGATGAAAGCGGAGAGCAAAGCGGCGATCGAATGCAGCGTTGATAAAAATTTGTCAACACATAGTGAGGCGTATAAAATCGTGCAGCGATCATGGATATGTCTTCTAGTTACCTAAGTACAATCAACATTTCTACAAAAATATCTAAAAAATCCGAAAACAATTTATACCACCATATAGAGAATTAAAAGACCTTTCCAATGAGGGGCTACTTGACCCCCCTTGCTATTTAAGACTCATTAGTTGGGGACTGCCGGGGCTAGGGGGCTGACGCAACAAAGTCGCGAATGACATTGAAATGTGTCCCCCTCAAAACAAAAATCGACCTGTCTCAGGATTTTTTGCTTTTTTTGGTCCCACAGAGGTTTTTTAATGAAAACTACTTATGAATGCCTCCATTTCCATTTTAAGCAACGATTTGAACAGCGATGATAGCAGAGAATTCAAAATTGTTTGAAATCGTTGCTTTGCTCTAGTATCACAGCGCTGTTGCATCGTTGCTCGTCGCTCCACTATACGCGGTTCAATAGGAATGCATTGCTTTATTTTTGCCGCTTTGCTCTCCGCTATCATCGCTGCTTTGCTCGCCGCTTCACTATGTGTTTAGCCTCAGCCGGGACTCGAACCCGGGTCTCCCTTTTGCTAGGCTGAGGGTGACTGCAATGGAAGATCGTCCTCTATTCTTTCTTTCATTTCTTTCTTTCATTATATTTTCAATTAACTTCATCTATACATATGTTTTGTTTGTATTTATTTTGACTCGACAAAATTTTTGTTGTAATTCTGTGATAAATAGAAAAACTAAACCAAAACAAACGATAATATAATAAAATAGATGTACAACAAGGACACGTTGTGAATGTTCTACTTCTACCTTTAAATTGGTGCGGTAATGAAAAGTTCAGAGAATAATCTTTGCATTGTTTGTTGTTTGTTTTTTGTTTGTATTTATTTAGATATCCTTGTGTATTTCTGTATAGCTGTCTGTAGAGAATAAAAGGCGCCACTTTGAATACATTGTTGGCCCACATTTCTGGTATTCCATGTATTTGTGTTACGAATCCACTACAATCTATAATCTACATATATATACAAAATTTACATCAACACAAATACACGGATACATACTACAATTATTCTGTTTATTATCATCATTATTATTATTATTGTTTCTAATGTAGTGAACACGGGAGTATATTGAACTCATCGTTCTTACTGTTATTGTTATTATTATTATTAATATGGATTACATAATTTTTTAGCGTTTATTTTTCTGACCTGATTTCAACAAAAAGAAAAAGGAAAAACCGATATTTTCCTGGTGCAATTTTTAATACAAAACGACATTTGAAATAATTAAATTTAATTATACAACTTGGCAATTACGAAATGTTTTATATAAAAAAAAAAAATAAGAGACAAAACTCTGTTAATGTTGTAATTAATGGCAAATCTCCAATTTCTATATCTGAATATGCATATAATTATTATTATTATTGTTAATAATAATAATAATAATGAATTTGTAACAAATAACAACATGGATTTCCTGAACAAGATAGCTCGACAAACAAGTGATGCTAAACAACATTCCATCAGTATGTTGCTGTTTGTTGTTGTTGTTGTTGTTGTTGTAGGTCATCAGGTGTATGACTTCTAAATTACCTGCAGTATCAGGTTGTCATTTTAAAATTATGCTAATTTACATTTCAATATTAAAACACGTTTATTTGATAAAACAGATGGTGTAATTAATATTTCGCACACTGATAACAATATAATTATTAAAACTTTGTTAATAAATAAATAAATAAATAAAAAGAAAAAAAAACGGAAGTCATTATAATTATGCTAATCAGAGATTTACAGTTATTTTATAAAATAATTCTAAATTCTTTTTAATTTTATTTTGACGTCAATAGTGTTGTATTTAAATAAATCATAAGAGTAAATATTAGAAAAAGTTGTTTAGACTTTTTTGTTTGTTTGTATGTATTTAAAAGAGCTGCAGAATGTACCGTTCGAAATTGAATAAATTCTATTAAATTATCATTGAACAAAAGAATGGTGAATTCTATTATGAGATAAACGTAGGTGACTACCTACTACATATACAGTAGACTCCCGATTATCCGTAACTGGTGGGACCAGACTCGTTTCGGATAATCAAAATTT
>JAZBGY010001308.1:0-24262 GCA_037414755.1 Lydus trimaculatus | reverse complement strand
CAGCACATATTACATCATCTATATATTTTTTAATTAAAGGAAAATGAAAAGAACATTTAGGTATATATATGCCGTAGTAATTCGTATTTTCGCGCCATTTACTCTATAGTTCCCACCCGAGATACAGAGGTCGCTCAAAAAATTTTCGCCAACTATTAACATTGAGGTATCCATTCTCATAGTATCTATTCTCTGCTATGCCCACTGAAATATATACTAACTGGAACGGCCCCGGCCAAGCAATAGTGGCTTATAAACTGTTCCAGGCGGAGGGAGTGAGACGGAACGATAGTGAGGGTTATCTGTTTCTGTTCCACGCATGAAAGTAAATGGCGTTGGTAAATGATAATTCCTCATACTGCCGGATTAACCCTTATGGGGGCTCCTAGGCAAACGAATTTTGGGGCCTCTTTCTTCCCAGATTTTTTCTCTATACATTTATAATTTTATAACCCACAATTTTAATTGAAAAATACTTTATTTTGCAAATTGTAAAAAAAAAAATTCAAAGTTAGATGTCCCATGCATATTTCATGTAGTAATAGGATTACATGTTTCAGGGAATATTCCCCATCATCAGATCCAATATGCATAATTTTGATTTAGATTTGGACAAAATCAAAAGAATCAGAAAATCTAACAGAAATGAAAGGATACAAATTAAAAAACATAATAGTGCGAATTTCAAAAGTGATATAAGTAGATACTTTTGGTAACTATTATGATCATCTTTTCTATTAGGCAAAAAATGACAACGTTGATTTTATTTAAAAACTGTTAATAATTAGTTGTATGCTTGATACCAAACGTTTTGTTTATATTTATCTAAACTTCCACAAGGCATAAACGAATTCAGTATTTTAACATATTATACATTTGATTTCATTAATTAATAATTAATTTGACAAATTTAAAACATAACAAGTTTTATGTTTAAAGTAACTGAATTGTTGGTTGTAAAATGCATATTTGATAAAAACATTTACAAAATTAAAAAATTAAGAAATTAGCAAATAAATTATACAATTGGTTTTAGTTATGATGATATTAACAGAAAAGATGATCATAATAGTTACCAAAAGTATCTACTTATATCACTTTTGAAATTCGCATTATTATGTTTTTTAATTTGTATCACTTCATTTCTGTTAGATTCTCTGATTGTTTTGATTTTGTCCAAATCTAAATCAAAATTATGCATTTTTTATTATGATATATGTTTTTTATTTCCACACATCCCCTATATTTCATAGTTTATGATACGATATAAATTTGACAAAATTAAGCATGTACTTACAATCAATGCCATCAGTTGGTGTTGAATTATTGTTTCACAAATACTTTGCTTAAACATTCAAATTTTGCAAAAAAAAAATAGAATCGTTGGTTTACCCATTAAAAGATTAAATTTTGTTTAATTAGGTAATAGAATTTGCAAAGATATTTGAAATTATCTGGCTTAAAATAATAATTTAAATTCAACTGCACTCTTTTCTATAATATACTAAAGAGTGTTAGAAAGACACAAAACCCATTTCAGTACATTACATCAAATATGTGGTATGCTGATGTGTTGTTTTGCTTATGAAAATAGAGGATTCTAAGCTTAATTATTGCAAGAAACTCAAAACTATCACGTGTAATGAAATATTTGATAAATATAAGGTGAAAAGAAACACATTTTTGGGTTCTACAAATCAAAATTTAGATATTATTTGCCTTGCAGTATAACATCGATACTTCATACTTCTACTTGATTATTCCTTTCTTATTTTAAAATAAATGCGCTTATAATTGATGCTTTCTGTAGATAATTAATTTTATTTATAAGGAATATGCTTACTGTTAAGAAAAAAGGGTAATCATTAAAAAATGCCATCAGTTTAAATATTCGTTTATTACTTGTAACACTGATAAGAAAAAAAACTTCCAGGCCATATTTCTAATATTGAAAACTGTTTTTTAGTTAATTATTCAATAAAATAATGATGTGGATTCATATTCTTGATAAAAATTCGGTTATAAGATTAACAATAACAGCAAATCTAACCCTACTTTAAATAGTAATCAGATACCACGAGTTCCTACCCTGTTATCTGTTATTTAACCAACAAAACATTGACGAGACTAAAAAAGATAAACAAATAAATACATTTTATATGGATCTAAACAATAATCCACAGACCTTTTGCAGTTAAATGAAAGTTTATAGAAAAAAGCTGTTCTAATAAACACAAGGCGGCTTGTTTACATCCACAAAAACTAGTTTTATGAATGAAAATGATAATGATTTCTCTTCAAAACGTTAATTTAGTTATAACCACTAATTAATTAATACAAATTAGATACAAAAAACCAAAAATCTTAATTATAAAACAAGGAAAAGACGCAAAAACATTTCTTCCCCATTAAAGCCAATGCTAAATAAACCACACAATGTACTTTCAACGGGTTACAAGTTTCGCCACCCTGGCGCTGCGATCCTAAACTGAAATCCCAATACATTTCACTGGCTATGCCATAGACAACTGTCAATTAGTTGCATATATTTACTGTCAGATGTCGCTACTAAATCAGGAAAAATTTCGAGTTTGTCAGAATAACGTTTGTTTTAGCTGAATTGCACAAAAAATTTGATATATCTGTGTTTTAACATTTGTGATTCTTCTATTTGTATTTTGTATTTGGAAACAAACTGTAGGTAAACTTAGGTGTTTGTAAATAGTGAAAAAACATTGAAATTATGGCGGCAAAATGTAGATTGTGTTATTCAGGCAGAAATTCACGATCGTCTGTAAATATCTTTAATAACAATTATGATCCATCAATTTGGAAGACAATCATTGGATTAACAAATTTAACAGTAAACGGAACTAATTTGTTATCAATATTTCTTAAATTCATTTAATACGTTTTAGATATTGGAGACAGACCCATATACAAAAATCGTATGTGGTCGTTGTTTTGATTTATTGAATAAAATTGATATGTTTGCGAAAACAACATTATATACAGATTGGAAAATTCGACAAAATGATAAGAATAATCATGATAAACAACAGTTATCGCAAGATATAATCAACAGTTGGCATCATTTCCATGGTTATTCTCCTCCAGCTGTTATTGAAAATAGTAATGATGATCATGGTATTGATGATGATATTTTTAACATTTATGTTGAAGAGGAACCACCTACCGTAAAAAGACATTCTTCAGAAATTGGTAATAAGAATTATTATAGCAATTATACTGTTTGTTAAAATTTTTGTTGTTGTTTTTCTTTTGAAGAAAACGAAATTGGTGATTGTGATAATGATTTACAACATGAACATTTGAATACACCTGCTTCAATTGATGATGATGACGATTATGTTTTAGCTGAAGAAAAAATAGAAATTGAGGAGCATCCTTTGAAAATTGGTAAACGAATCATTTATTGTTTATTGTTGAATTATATTGAAGTTATATTCTGTTTTTCATTTTCAGAATATGATGAGAATGATGCAGGTCCTATTACTAATGATAATAATAATAATAATAATAATAATCAACAGCCACACATAACAGCAGTGAATACTAAGAACAAATCTTGTACTTGTAATATTTGCAACAAACAATTTTCATGTAGATATGCTTTAAAAGTCCACTTGAGAATACATACGGATGAGAAACAGTATCATTGTGTAAAGTGTAATAAAAAGTTTTCACACTCGAGTAATCTACAACGGCATGTAAGAGTGCATACGGATGAAAGACCATATCAATGTGACACTTGTGGGAAGAAGTTTTCGCAAAGAAGTAATTTACAATGCCATGTGAAACTGCATACGGGTGAAAGGTCATATGAATGTGACACTTGTGGTAAGAAATTCTCTCGAAAATATTCTCTACATAATCATGTAAAAGTGCATACGGGTGAAAGGCCATATCAGTGTGACACTTGTGGGAAAAAGTTTTCGCAAAGAAGTAATTTACAATGCCATGTAAAAGTGCATACGGGTGAAAGACCATATCAGTGTGACACTTGTGGTAAAAGATTTTTGCAAAGAAGTAGTTTACAATGCCATGTAAAAATGCATACAGGTGAAAGGCCATATGAATGTGCCACTTGTGGGAAAAAGTTTTCGCAAAGAAGTAATTTACAATGCCATGTAAAACTACATACCGGTGAAAGACCATATCAGTGTGACACTTGCGGAAAGAAGTTTTCGCATAGAAGTAATTTAAAATGCCATGTAAAGCTGCATACGAGTGAAAGACTACGAATGTGACACTTGTGGTAAAAAATTTACACGCAAAATTGTTTTACAAAATCATGTAAGAGATATTTGTTCCATTTTTATTATTTTTTTGTTGTTAAATAAAACGTAAAGAAGTTTAATCAAGTTTTTATTCTTTATCAATATATTGGTGATCCTTATAATATAACCACAGATTACATATTTATGCACATACAACGCTTTCAAAGAGAAACTAAAGTTGAAGAGATAACGAAAGATACAACCAGCTATCTGAACGCATATAGAGAAAGTTCGTACCTCCAAATGATTAATTGTCGGACCTTTTGACAGCACGTATTTCCATCGCTAGAACTGCGACTAGACTGACGCCTATATCCGTGTGATTCATTGATGATAATAGCATTGCAAGAAAAATAAGACTATTTGCAATATTTTAATCGTTATTATTATTTAGTCGCATGTGTATGCGTCTGTATTTGGAACAAAGAGTTTTAGCTTTTGGCTGAACGATCACGTAAACAGGAATTGCCATTTTAGGCTAGGGGGGGCTAGCCTTAATAAGAAGATAATTGTCATGCGTTCGTGGTCCAAAACTGTTTACCAAACGCTAACACTTTTAGACTATTACACCAAAGCAGTATTCTGCCCTTGTTTCACCAGTACACCTTTATTTTTGTTTTGTTGTCAAAAACCATGGAGGTACAAGCTGGAGCAAACTAACAGAAGCCTAGCGTCGTAAGAGTTGAAATGGCATATCGTAAATACGCAAAAAAATCGATTTTAGTCATTGCGGGTATGCCACCGTTTAAACTACCGGCAACAGGGCGTGTGGATAGATATCATGGCATGTTGCATCTAGAAGCAAGGCAAAAACTTATAGTTGAATGACAACAAAGATGAAATAGCCCCGTGAATGACTGCTGGAGCATAAGGCATTAATCCAATATCCTGAAAAGTGGACATAAATCTCAACCTAACCAGGGGCGGACTTAAGCTAAAACCTTCGGGGGGCTAGCGTAAAATTTTGCATACTGTTAGTTTATTGGATAATATTTATTCACTAATTATATGTAATCTTGGAAAAGTAGTGCTGTAATATTTGTCCAATTCTCCGTTGGGTAATAAAACTCGCTCAACTTTTGTTGCCTACCCGACGTTAGAAAGAAATATGATCAGTAGAAGGTTTATTTTTAGAGATTTTTTGTAGGTCATTTCATTTTCTAACATGACTGCAAGTTCTAAGGGTGTAATCTTAGATCATCCTAAGTTACCGGCAGAACGGGAAAGAAGCATTTATCTCACTTATTCGCTTCTGCGTCACCAAAAAAATGTATTTGGAAAGCTGCTAATAATTGAAACATCAGAATTTTCAATTTAATAGAAAATGGAATGATCTGTAGATTAAAAAAGTTCCTATGACATTTTGTAATAAATTTGATAATTCAGCTGAAAAAGTCAAAAAATCTTGAAATTTACTATGATTTCAACTTTGATCTCAAATAACTTGAGAACGAGTTCATTTATCATAAGATGAGAAGAAATCTTTTTTATAGAGCGTTCAATACCCTACTAAAATGGATCTGGCAATTTTAGTTCACTAATTAATTCTTAAACGAATTCCGACATTCCAAAGATGAAAAAAAAATTACCATGTTATTTAAATGGGAAACAGAAAATGGCGATGAGCGACCTTTAAATATTAATATTAAGGGCTCAAATTTTCACAGGAATCATATTTCATCTCACTACAACTATTTAATAAGGGTTTTGAAAAAAAAAATCGTATTTTTTAGAGAAACGAAACAAAAATACAAGAATAGAGAGTACTCTGTCTAAAAATGACTTGATAGCAAAATGGGCCTTATCGATAAAAGCGTTTCTGAAATCAGAAGAACGGTCAATATCAATCCTTATCAACATTGGCGATCTTCGACATTCATCCGCCACCTCTCTCTTTAGTTCACATCGCACATTATTACATTATACAGTAAAACCTCTCTTGGGCGGACACCAACGGGGAAACGGAAAGTGTCCGCTCAAGGGAGGTGTCCGGTCACCGGAGGTTTTCACCATTTGCTTGAATTTTCTTATTTATTTTATTTGCCTTAATTATTTTAGAAAACAGATTTGGGTATTCATATACAATTAGGTAAATTTAAAAGTACTCATTTATTTCATATGTAATTCGGTATTTGCATTGGTATTTTTTTTTCTAAAATTGATCAAAAACCAAAGTATACACTAAAACATATAAGTTATGCATATTTAAAACTATTTTATTGACGTAATAATTATAATAATCACATTATAATTGTACCGAAATTCAAACGGTTCAAAATCCCGCCTTTTCCCCAGCCATTTTGTGTGACGTCACTATCCTGTGTTCTGTTAGTCAGGTTAGTGTTCTCTAACTTGAGCAGTATAAAAGCAGGGTTGCCAGATTAACGATGTATTACTGATTGGACGATGAAATTTAGACGATTCTCAATAGAGAATTCGAAAATTAGGTACCTTGATTTTCGGTGCGAACCCCTTTTTGTTTTTTATAAAAATTGGCAATGTTGCATAGTAAGGGTTGAAGTTAGTAGATCTAACCTTATGCAATCTCGTGACGTCAGAATCCTGTCGGCTAAATTCAGTATGTGGTCGGGAATGATCGGTTCTTTAGGTTTTTAAACAGTTATAACTTTGCTAAATTTCAATATTTTTAAAAGCAAAAAAATACGTGTCTAAAATTTTGATTTCCCTAATCCATTAGTGTATTTTGTCAAAAATGTGAAAATACCGAATTACATGTGTACTAAATTACTTAAAATAATATTTTACTCTGTTTCAGTTTTTCAAATTTTGTTTTTACAATTTGCGTCTCCACGACGTGTGATAATAATTTGGAGGTGTCCGTTAAGGGAGGTTTTACAGTATATAGCAAAATTATAGGTGATTTGTAAATTTTAGTCGTTGTGTGTAATCGACTCGCAATATGTACATACGCCATCCACTTCATGATTCCAAAATCATGATCCGAAACTATGAGCGAAAGAACACAGCTATCATGGCATGTTACATCTAGAAGCAAGGCAAAAACTTATGGTCGAATGGCAACAAAGATGAAATAGCCCCGTGAATGACGGACGCACTCGAATTCCGGTCTAAGTTAACTTTTAATAACAATCTGGACACGAATTCCGATCGAGAAAATTTTTATTGATATAATCCATGACTCGAATTCCGGTCTAGAGGACTTAATCACTTCAGGTACCTGGCGTCTTTATGTACCCATTTTACCTAGGTATCGGATAGGCTAATTATCATACACCGTTATTGTCGGGTACCGTACAATAGACGCAAAATAGAAAACAATATTTACTTAGTTTGTTATTTTTATATTAATTATGTATATTTAATTTGATTAATTTAATAATTTGTAGTTTGTTGATAATGGCCTAAAATAAGGCCGAAACTAGTTCAAAAATAAATAATTTTCCTTGAAATAGAACATTCATATATTTTAACTTTATAATTTTATAATCATGTATTTTTAATCTTGACGGGAGTTTGTGTGCAGGTAAAGACTATTATGAATTCGGGTGTCCCCCTACCTCGACCGGAATTCGAGTCTAGGATTAACGGACCCAAGTTCTCGCACAGGTAAAAGACTTTATGTGGACCGGAATTCGTGTGCACTGGTGAATGACTGCTGGACTTAAATCTCAACCTAACCAGGGGCGGACTTAAGCCAAAACCTTTGGAGGGCAATAATTGAATTTTTGGTACCAAATTATAAACCGTGGTAAATCGAACATCGCGATAATCGAGGTTTTCCTGTATTATGACTGCAAAGATACTTCTATGCAAAAAAGCCTAAGGATTATGAAAAAAATTATTTCGATTAGAATAAAATTGATTTTCGCTATTGTTTAAATTTTAGTTTTTTAATTAATAACCGATAAAGGTACCTAACGGAACCTTGCACTTTTATCATTAGTACAACCTGTATATTCTCTCTGACTGTATTAAAAAAAAATGTCCGTCGGAATCATGGACTCCGATTATTATAAGTCCATGGTGGGAATAGTTTACCGACTAGGTCCGCCAAGCGAAGGGTACAGTCGATACAAATTACCGTAACCCGGGGTGTTCTGGTCCCTGGAATAGCGCACGATGACGTAATTATAATAAAACATTATATTTTGGAGCCATTTGAAGAATTTTACTGGGGCCCAGTCTCGCTTTTGACGGCCCTACGCTGGACTATATACCTTTAGTGCAAACTAGAAAAATCTTAAAATGATGTTATCGAAATAAATAACAACAGAAATAACAGATAGGGTATCAATCCTTATCAACATTGGCGATCTTCGACATTTATCCGCCATCTCTCTCTGTAGTTCACATCCCACATTATTACATTATATTACTAGAAAATTGTAGATAATTCTGAAAGAATCTGATTAGTCATCAAAATTATGATTGCTCCAAAACCTGCAATCTGTTTTTGTTTTGATTTGGGTTGGTTTACACTTTACACTTTACTATCGATTTAGAAATACAATCTTTTTTACATTCATTTTCCAAAAATATGAATAATAAACATGCGAAGGTACACTGAATCAAGAAATAAATAGAAAATTAGCTAATTTAAAAATAATAAAAACAGCTCCCAAAATTAGGTATACATATAAGTGTATACCACATGTAGCAATAGGTTTTGTTTATTGTTATTCTTTATCCGTAGATCCACAAATCTCATAGGATGTTAAAATAAAAGATGAAGATTGTATCCCACCAGATATTTCAAATTTACTAAATTTGAGAGAGGAATCATTTGTGGAAATGTTACATGATTTTTCAATTGTTTATTTTTTATTTTTATATTTAGCGTTTTGTCTTTATACATATTTAACTGTAATATAATATGATAATAAATTCTATTTATATCCCATACGTAAATAATTGGTATCGGCAACAGTCCCATAAGAAAGATATTACCACTCTGGCTGCCAACGTAGTGATTGGTTATCACCCCTCTTCCATTTAACTTGGTGGTAAGCTTTTTTCAACTAATCGGTGTAAAAGTCGCTTGCAATATTTTATTTAAAGGAAAATTTTGAAAAAACAAAACCCATGTTTCGAAACAGAGCAAAATAGGGAGCTTCAGATTTATTTGCTCTTTAAAATGATGTCAAATTTATGCTGAAAAGCTTAAATTTAAAGAGCGAAGTATTTAACATTTTTTGGGTTTTTTAAATTTCGGTTAGAATTTAGAAAAATCAGAAAAATAGGGAAATGGCCCTATGTTTTCCGAATCTTCTAAGCTATCGACCTTTGTTTCAAATTGAAAAATGCGACCGTGATCTTGTCCCCCGTTTTCAATAATATTAGATGTACCGAGTACGGACCCTCAAGTATAGATAGTGAATGTTCAAAGGGTTGTAAAACTTATGAATTAGGATTGACCTGGTTTTGAAAATACCTTTATGACAAAATATAACATTGCATAAGCCATGAACACCAAAATCAATATACCTACTTTGAATTTAAGGGATTAGAATTAGACAATACTTCAACAAATCGTAAGTAAATGTTCACTTAACGGAAGAAATATTTGAACAAGTGAAAATCACAGCCTGGAAAAATTCTCCTGACAGAATTTGAGCCCCATTATAAAAATTTTATATAATTTATTACAATTGTTTGTAAACAAGAACTGAACTTGCAGCCGAGTTGAACGGGATAGCGCACGCCAACCCAACTTACAAAGATGGGTTGAATGTCACATTGCATGCGTCTTTTAAAATATTCAAGTATGCCTTTAACGAATGGAGAATTGAAAGTGCATGTTGAAAACGATCAAGTGTAAACACTCCAAGACGACCGAGCCGTGTGTCATGCGTCTTTCAACAGAGGCATGCCTTTGACACACGAAGAATTAGTAGCGCAAGTTGAAAGCGCACAAGTGTAAACACAGCCTATCATCAATGACATATATCGCTATATAACAAAATAATTACTTTTATTAAAATTAAACAATTTTTTCTGTGCCGATGTTTATTTTTCCTTCTTTGTATTTAATTTTATCATCATAAAATTACAAAATATCTTTTCATGTTGTTTTTTCCAAGTTTACCTATCAATCTAAATAAAGGGGCGTATTTTTTAATATCGACTAATGAATAGTATCGCCTTCTATGCCACGATTTTACGGTTTTCAAGGTTGCTGATGACGAATCCGTAGTCAAGTTTAAAATATAACAAAATAGATGCCCCAAAATGGCGTACAAATGTGTCTAAAATTGATAACACTTACTGAATTTTTTTGAAATCTCCTACAGAGAAGGTTTTGAGGTCGCCGATTACGAATCGAAAGTCAAATTTGGATAAAACAAAATGGCGACTCAAATGCACAGTGGGTCAGAATCCTGAAAATCTGGCCAAACGTATGGTTTGTGTAGAAATGCTCAGTGTATTGTGTTTGAAGGTAATAAGCAGTAGAAGTTAGTAAACATAATATGAAAAATTTATTAAAGAACTTAAATGATACGTGCTACAATTAATTGTCGCTGTCCGAATCGTGATCTTCAGATGTGCTTGTTTCAGAACCACTTGTAGCTTCTTGTGGGGGTTCCGGCGCCGATAATAACTGCAAAACCTTTGGAGAGAGTGGACTACTTCGTTTTCGCGGCAGTTTCCTCAAAGTTATAATATACGGATCTGATGAAACCAGCAAACAATGGAGAAGATCTTCGTTTGTATCCTCCCTTGAAGTTTTTCTTGTATAGCTTTGTCTGTACATTTTTAGATCCTTATTTCTGGATTCTTGGGCTTCCTCCGAAAGTTGCCTTATAGGCAGTATGGCTGCCTCGGCGACTTGCGAGCCATGAATTAGAATTTTGTGTACACTCACTGACATGTTGTACCATGGATACTCTTTTACAAATAACTTTGCTGTATCTAGTGAATATTTGCCGAACTTTTCTTTATTAATTTTAAACCCCGATGACAATGTTTGAAGACTCACAACACAACGTTGAATTAATCTAATACTGATTCCTGTAATTCTGGCACTTGTTTTAGGATCTCTATAAAACCTTCGTGCTGTATTGCCATCATTTAACGTGCCACTACCTCCCGGTTTTACTTGGTCGACCAAGAGCCCCATTTCATTCTTGAATATGTAATTTTCTTACTTGCAGTTTTTCTTTATTCTCGTTTCCACGGGATTGCCATTTCTTAAAATCCAAACGATAATCCACGTGGAGTAGACACTCGAAAAATCTAATCCATGCATGTAAAGTTGAAAGTCCAAAACGAAAGCTTGATATGTTTACAATGTTTACATCTCTTTGAATTACTTGATCGATTCTATTCATGTCTTTTGGAGTAGCCCCACATATATAACAACTCTGTGGTGAGGTAGTGGAAGTAATAGCATTACAAATTTTGCCATCAATCATCGTTAAAAGCATTTCATGAGTTACAGAAACCTTTTTGTGTCCTACTGTTATTTCTGTAGGTTTTAATGATTCAATTTGGCTTTCTAAATAGTACGTTTCATTGATGGTTAAAGCAGTTGTTCCTTTCCTGTACTGAATTCTTATAGGCCTACAATACCTTACTGAAGACGGATGTGTATATTCTAAGATATTCTTTCTTGACTCACATGTCAACGAGTATAACTGCAAAGGTACAAAACAACTTATAAAAATATTAGTGTCATGGCCATCCTCAAAAATTCTTTGTTTGTATTCACTATGTCCAGTGCTTCCATCACAGCCCCATTTTGAAACTAGTACTAGTTCATCTGGGACTATTTTTATAGATAAACTAGTAAAAACGCATTCTTGGGCTAATACAATTCTTGAAACGGTATGGTCTAAGAGAGCCTGCAATTTAACTTCAGTTACTAATTCAGAAATTATTATTGAATCTTGATCGGGGTAGCAATTTTTTTTGGCTTGCTTTATTTTGTGATAGCTTGGGTATATGTTGGCATTTTTCTCCTTCGCCTGGAGACGAAGTTCCATATATTTGAGCTTTGGTCAGATTTGCTTCAACTATTAAAAACAAAACTTCTTCAGGTTGGGAATTGGCTTCTTTGTGTGTTGTAACCACGTTTTTCTAATTCTGGAAGTTCTGGTTGGGGTCGTATCAACTGCTTCACTAATAATCTTCGCTGCATCATGTTCACCAGCCGATCTTAGGTCCATACGAACAGCATAAGTCAATTTTTCATGCTAGAGTTTTCAAAGATTGCTTTCGTTTTTCTTCGTTTGCTTCTGTCACTACTTTCGTCAAAAGACAAAGGTGGCCGTCCCCTTTGTACGTGATGTGGATGGTGTCACTAAATTTGCTTCAAGAGTTGACAATATAATTTCTTGCTCCAACCATTGCTCATTTTTCTTTAAAAACTTGTTTTTGGTTCTGTTAGATTCTTCCCACCGTTTAGCAAGTTCGCTACAAAAACGATTGAGTATTTGAGTTATATTTTTTTCTAAATCTTCTGAAGATTTTCTACCTTCAAATCGTTTTAAAACTGAATTCTGCATATGTTTTGCCTCGACGTGTTTGTTCTGTTCAGTTTGTTGAAGCCAAATTTCAAATAATTCCTTTCGTTTATAAGTCGATATAATTGTATTCGGATAATATTTTATCGGTAACGACCGAAACGGAAATGCGGCAGTCATTCATGCATTAAATAGGAAACATGAGCAACAACTTGCTAAGACAAAAAAAATCATATCTCTTGAAGTGGCAAATAGTGGCAAGTAAATTTGTGTTCAGGAATATAAAATAATTGGAGCTATACTTTGACACATGAATCTGAACTGGATCTAGACGGACAAATTTTATAGGTTTACAGAAACTTGAATTACCGTTCAATTTACACGAGGTCGACACCCAATACTTTAACGCATATTTAACAAATTTGGAAATTATGAGTTATTAAACCAACACTACCAAGATTAAGTACTTACCTGTTATTATATTCTCCATATCGAATTTTAATATTAATTTAAACTCCGTTGTCTCAACTGTGGACCTCCCTGTTATAAACCCTTGAATTATAACATCCAAACATTTCTCTTCCCCTATGTACATGTTTCAAGTAAATTTCAAGAAGTTGTAAATTTAGCTTTTGGCCAGTTTTTTCAAATTCTGGCCCACAGTGCATACGTTCGAAAAAATAATATTAAATCGTGTCTTAGTAAATTTTTTATCTGAATGTTGCTCCAAGAACGATCAAAATTCAGCATCCCAATGGTGTTCATAGGATCGGTAAACAGCTTTATCAAGAGGTTAGAATTCATGTGCGGTGTTCGACCGTAAATAATATAAAAATATATCGAGTAAATCTGCGACTTCCACAATGGACAGATCTAAATGACAGACTGCCCAATCAAATAATAACAGGCACTTTCCCGCACTTTCATATCTAACCAGGTGATTCATTTTTTTTTTTAAAGCTCATTAGTCATTTTTCAACCAATGATCCCGATGACAAGTTGTCTAACAGTTGCGGCTGATAGTGTCACCATCCTGCGATGTCGACACTTTCAGCATATTCAGAAGACTCTCTTAGCACCTTTCATAGCCAAAACTGTTTGCTGCTGATGAATTGTTAAACGGCAACCTTTTTCATCCATGTTATAAATTCCTTCTGGATGATTTTCAAGGTCTAGTTTTTCATAGACTAATTTTTTTAAATGATCTCCAACAATAAATTTATTAAGTTTCTGTGCTCTGACTGGGTTTTTTTATAAACTGGGCTTTTCTTTTTGATATTTCAGGATGTATTTTCGTGAATGCCTTGAACCAGTCTTTACCCAAGGACTGTAGACCGCCCCACTCTCTTTAGAACTGATTGACCAATGCTTTAGCTTTGTGATGTCAGCGAGCCGCTGACTTAAATGGCTAACCCATGTTGGTAACGAGTAATCGTGGCACATTTGTTCGGTATAATTACCCAAATTTTTGTATTTGTTCTTAAACTTTTTAGCAACGTAATCTGCTATATATTCTAAGGAATAATGACTTGTTTCTCTAATAAACCAAATTTAATCATTAGCTGTACTAGGACTGCAGCTACTCACAGTTTCAGTATTATTTATATCATCATCAAAAGACGTCATCCCCATTTTATTAGACATAGAAGCTGTTATGAATTGTTCTGGTATTTGATCCTCAGTGTTAACTGATGTTGCCAAGATTCCAGGGTTTTTACCTAACTGCACTAATCTGATTCTATTTAAACAATTTAACGGTGTCGGATGATTGTTCATACCATCTTTTAATCTTAATTGGAAAAAGAAGTTTTCCAGACAATCCTGATTTAAACAGTGTGTTAATAAATAATTTATACGATATTTTATTTTCAAATCAACGAATTGCCCCATCAATGATTTGGTTAAAATTATAACACATTTCTGAAAAGTCAACATCACTCTCTTACATCATCCAAAATTTTATTTTGCAATACTAAATTTTGACCATACGCCAACTTTGATAGATTTGTTGAACGTTTTTCGTAACTGTTAAGTATGTCAAACCATGAGTTATTAAAGTCTATAAAGTCAGCAACAGTTTCACTCAATAGATGATTTTCATGTTGTTTATAATGTCTAAGTGCCGTGGCTGTTGTATGCGATAATAACTGTGCTGCAAATCTTACATTTTGTCTTTTTGTTTTTTCACAGTCAATATGTTTTTTAGTTAATTTATAACAAGAATTCAATTTAAAATTTGTCAGTTTCACAAGTTCTTTGACTGGCTCTGACAATGAGTTAATTATAGCACCATCTTTAGTGGCAAAACCCTGTGTCTAGAAACCAATTTCTCATTAGCTTAAGTAAATATGGCGGATCTGCAAATACATAAACATTTCCACTAGTAACTGGATGTAAAAATGAGGTCTGTTCAATAGAAATATTATGTTCTTTCCAAAAACCTATATTTGAATCATCACAATCGCTTACGCAGCCAACAACATTATAACTGATATTATATAATTTAACAATAACTTCATTTAAAATGAGTTTTGTTATTTTACAATCAATTCCAACATAGACAGGTTGTTTCCAAGACGAAAATAAACCTCTTACTATTATAATTTGATGTATGGGCCAAGAATTTTATCTTCCTTTCTATCATATTTATAGGTAGATTTTATTTTCATTTCATCGAATGAAATAATCCATGATCGTTCAAATTCAGTATTATTTTCTGCTGCTAGTTTCATCAAATGTAGTATATTGGTTAAAATACCTTGTTTAACCGTTATTCTAGCTTCATGCCCTCTTAAGGTAGATAATCGTGGTAAAGGAAAATTCTTACATGATCTAAGGAAAGTGTAAGCTTTTTCGCTATAGTATCTTAGGGTTCTGACCACTCAACTTTCTTGACTTTATTTGTTAATGCTCTAGATATTTTTCTTACATATACGCTTTGCATTGTTGCAGACAGAAATCCAGTTGTCGACAGTGATTTGATTGAATTTTGAGCGTGCTAGAATTTCTACATCACTCAAACGAAACGTAGTATTACGGACTGCCACTCAGTTTTTCACAAGGGCCCAAATCTTGTCAATCAGGTTGAGTTCTGGATGGTAAGGTGGAAGGCGCAAAACACTATGTCCTTGGCTTTCCAGTAGGACATCAAGCTGATATTGTGGTGTTGCAGGCTTGTGTAATTTGACGAGCTCATATAGCTCTACTAAATGAATAATAGGTTGCTATTGAAACCACACTGTACATTAAACTTACTTGACACAGAAGGGTGCGTTTCTCAATGATCATAAAATGGTGAACTAATCCACGGATAGCTTTTTTCTGTGCAAATATAAGAGAAGACTCTTCTCGTTTCGCACAACCTCTTTTCTAAACCAAACCTAGACCTCTCCCCTGCTTCAATATCAACAGCTTCCTTTTGGATGTTGCGATATAATTTATCGGAAATTCCTGTTGCTGGTAGTGCTCTTTGTTTAAAATTTTTGAGTGGAATAGTGATGCCTTCCTCTGCCTCCTTTTTGAAAAATGCAATCACGTTCGCAACTATTTCCCTTGCTTGACTTTTAAGGGCTTTACCTCTTATTTCAATAATTCGTTTATTTGATGAACATGGGGATTGCATAATAAACTATAACACGATGGACAATCGTCAGTTTACATTCAATCGACAGTAAAGAGATTTATCATTTTCACATTGTAGTGAATATAAACAAAGATAAAGTGTAATTCTGTACTTACCCTTACAACTAAATACACTTAATTGACAGACCAGTGTAATTAGCTTCGCTTCACATACACTAACACTAATTTGTATAAAAACAACACAGTACCTATCACAATATTAAAGTATTTAAACGATTATCAAGATATAACAAATTTGTTAGTTCTCAAAGAATTAAGGGTGTAACGGTTGTTTTACTATTCCAGATTTCATTCTATTTTTGTTCAAGCAAAAAGAATTTTTATTACTAATAAAGACAAATTTGCGAATTTCCCAGGGACCGTGCCCTTGGGTTTATTGCTTGCTACATGTGATAAAATTATAAAATCCTTGCCGAAAAAGTGGATGAACCATGTCCAAAATTGTCTTTAAATTCTTATGTAGAATATTCTATGAATAATTTTGTGTGTATATGAGAGAATTATCAAAAAATGTCGCCTTTTGCATAATTTTTATTATTTACAATTGTCCTAATACCAATAATGAATTATTTCAAACAATATCAAAAGGATTATTTTTAATTTTTTTAAATAATAGGTAACTTAAGTTTGATTTTTCATCAATATTTATTGTTTCCCGACGCCTCTGCATGATTCAAACGTGCTTGATAGCTGTTTTACTATTGGATGCTGACACATTTCTACCTAACCATTTTGGGTCGAACATCTGTGGCTTTGTACATGCCTTCTTTTCGTCGATGTAGTTAAACACATGCTAACAAGAATATGTGATTATCTGTAAATACCCTTTTTAAATATCCAGTTAATGTATTTATTTCTTTCTCTTTTTTTATTATGATATGGATTCAAATTTTTTAAGTTTGGTATTTTTCTTTGGGATTTTCTTATACAAAAACAAGTCCCGATATGATCAAGGGAGTTATATGGTGTGATAGCCCTCTATCCCCCATCCATGAAAAAGATTCCTGTTGTTACTCGAAGGGCATGCTGTTGAAGATATTCCACAACATTCGAGAGTGTTCTGGAATGTTCTGGGACATTGTTACACACTTGTTTGGCTTAAGAGTGCGAGCACTTAGGCTCTAATTTCTCTTATCTGTTTAATACGGACATCACATTGGGCGTGAAGTCGCATGGACAGAACGTCAAATGAACTACCTCGATGTACTGCACATATCGGCCTTTGAGTTGCGAAGAAATTGTACAGTACACTATTAGGATGCATGCATGCATAAATCTTAAAATGAATATCATACGTCTAATTACCTCTTTACCTGTTCCTGGATGATCTCCGCTGGCCTCCTCCTTTGGTAATCTGTGAACCGAGAAAGAACGATTAGTTCTGTGAATAATAGACAAGTGGTATTTGTCAGTCCTGGAGGAGTGACATTTTAGGTCTCTTCACTCGTGATGGTCCTTCTTCGTCATAGTCAAGGGCTTCCCTGACCAGACGATTTGGATGATTGTCGAGCGTAGTAAACGCCTTGGTGGCAATCGAATGGAGATACTCCTTCACCTCTGGAATTTCTGCCTCTCTGTGAAGTTGTGTGGTTCTGACGAACGATAGTGCATTGAAAGCCGATCTGAGCAACTTATTTTGCAGGACTTGGAATCGTTGGATGTAACGTGACCCCATGTTCGCGAGCCGTGGGTGAACGTGGGTCTGATGATGGTCAGTCAATGTCGCGGACAGGGTTATGACAACGGCTCTAATATAAGCGGAATACATATATAAAGGAGTTCAAGCACGAATGTTAGACATAAACGACTTAGCAATATTTTCTCCATGTGCTTGTCATACTTTAAATGTATGTGGAGTTGAAGCTGCAAAATGTTGCTCTGAAGCAATAACATTTTTTGGTACAATTCAAAAGTTATATAATATATTCAGTAAAAGTCCCCAGAGATGGGAAATTTAAAAAAAAAAACATATAAGTTGCTCATTACACTCGATGTCCACAACTCGATTATTGTGAAACATTAATACCTCTAAAGAGAATTTTTGTTAAACCATCTGCGTTAACTCCAACATATTACTCTATGCATTCTTTGAGCTGTGATTATGTTGCCAATAAAGAAGATTTTTCTAGCTTTTATGGTAATATTTCGAAATGTTCAACTAAAGAAAGTTGTGATATTGTGGCAAAATACAGGAAATACCAAAATAAAAGTAATTTATGGAGTATGAACTACGTTATGGACGTATAACTGTCTATAAATTATACGAAGTTACACAATGTAAAACCACTGATGGATCTCTAGTTGAAAAAATAACGGGGGCTGCAATAGATGATAACATTTACATGCAACGAGATAATTAGAAAAAGATGTTCTTAAAGTAGTAGGGAAAGAGTTAAATTAAAAAAATAAAAAAAAAAAGTTGACTTTTGCTAGATAGTTTTCTACCAATATTTGGTGCATCACCTGACAGCATAGCAGAAGATAGTGTAATTGAAGTAAAATGACCAAGTAAAGAAAAAGTAATGAAAAATTATATTAATAATGGACAAATTAATATCAAATATATAGAAGAAGAGCCAGTGACCACTTTTAGGTGGTCATTTCAAAAGTCATGAAAACTCACACAGTCAATCCTCTATACCTATTTAATTCTATTAGAAAATCATAAATCTATACTCATGTGGGCCTTTTTTTATTTAAATAATTAAAAATAAAAAGCAAAACTCAAAATCAAAAACCACAAAAATTAATTATTTAAAAAATATTATTAGGGGTGTTTGGAATAAAAATTCATCATCAGATGATAATTGAAATTATGACAATCATTTCAGATATGTTGAAATTGGCTTTTAATATTATTTGAACTATATAGCTGTAATAAGATTTTTTAAATAATTAATTTTTGTGGTTTTTTGATTTTGAGTTTTGTTTTTATCTTTATTTAAAAATAAATCCTGTCACTCTCCGTATATTGTACCTATACCACAGAATATTAATCCTATACAGAAGGGTCACTCGAACAAAGAAGTAAGATTTAAAGGGCCATACGTATACATTCGTATACATTCGATGTTTCTGTATATTTCGCTGGTCACGATTAGTCACGATGTTACTCAAGAGAGAAACAAAGAATGCGTTTATTATGTTAACAAAGGATAGCAGTATTTTATAAGAACCTTATGGCTCCTGAATTCGTAACTTATTAAAAATAAAGTACGATAGTTTTACAAACGGGTAAAACTTTATTTTGATGTCAGTATTGCAGTACATTTATCCAAAATTTGGTTATATCATATGCATATCAATGATGAACTCTAGAACTCCTGATGCTTCAACCATTAATTCCAAATTCCAAAGAAAGTTTTAATGATGAAGATGAAACATTAGGGGTAATAATGACAATATCAATGTTTGTCTGCCAAGTATATAATAGGAAATTTTCAATACATCCTCCGGCTATATGCGACACTGCCATTGAAGAAAAACAACCATCCACGTCTATTGAAGCAAGCATTCATACCATGTCCTCTGTTGAGACCCAAACACCTAAATCACTGACCGCAAGAACACCAAGGAAGTCCAAGATGTTAGATCAAATCACAAATTTGCAACACGAAATTGGTGCTTTGAGACAAGAAATCTAAAAAATGAAAGAACAAAATAACACGCTAGATGTTGAAAATTTCAATTTATTGTGTGAAAAAATTTTATCACCTGAAATGTCAAAGTTCAAACTGATCTTTTAACTAAAAATTGCCATGGACGTCGTTACTATAACGAATTTAAAAAGTTTGCATTATCGTTATATTTTTTAAGACCCAGTGTTATAGAATGTTAAAAAACACATTCATTTTACCCTCAAAAACGGTGTTACAAAGATTTGTTAGAAAATACCACTTGACTGCAGGAATCAATGGAGATCTTTTCGCGTTTCTTAAATTAAAAGTTGATTAAATGGACATCGTGGACAAGATGTGCACAATACGTGTCGATGAAATCCACATAAAAAAGAACCTTTATTATAATTATGGCGCTGATGAAATTATGGGATTTACAAATACCGGATAAAATAGAACTTTAATACCTGCAAATTCAGCCGCTGATAATGGCAAGAGGTATACATAATAAGTGGAAACAATCTTTAGGCTATGTGTTTTAGGATTCCAGCTGTAAAGTCAATGAATTGAAAGACATTTTAGACAAATATATACGTCAATTAACACACATGGGATTAGATGTAACCATGCTTATTGCAGACCTAGATGCAAATTTTGTGCTATTTGCCAAGTTACTAGGAGTTACGCCAGACAATACCCAATTCACAATCAATCAGAAATAATCTAATAAGAAACCATTTTCAATGGGATGATAAGAAAACTTGTTGGGATTATCTCATAACATGTTATAATAATGACAGCCAATTAAACAACAGATTAGTTGCCACACTGACGAAGGCTCACCTGGAACCCAACAACTTTCAAAAACAAAAGGTTAAATTGGCTACGCAAATCTTAAGTGCTTCTGTTGCTGGTGCTTTAAATACATATATTTATTTAAAATGTTTGCCAGAGAGTGCCATTCCAACAATGGACTTTGTTTCTCGCGTTGATAAATTATTTGACATTTTTAATTCATCTAACTTCAAAAGTATTAAAGAATTCAGTCAGACATTCTAATTACAAGAAAATTATATATTCCTCAAGCAAGTGACGGTAATTAATAAGGCTGGTAAAAATATTAACAACTACATAAAGTGTCTGACAGGTTGGCAAATAAGTATTAATTCTCTGCTCAAGCTTTATGAATACTTGAAAAACGCGTAGATTAAATCAAGACTGCTTTCTAAACTTCTTTGGCACTGTGAGACAGCAGAGCGGCAACTGCATCAATCCGATATCGATACAATTTTGTAAAGTTTTCAAAAAGGTTTTTTTTTAATGCAGTTTCTACACACAGAGAATATGAATTGTTTGGAAGATTTTGATCGAGTTTTAGTTGATTTTTCAAAATTTTCAGAAGAAAATGGAACTAGATTGCCTGCTTTACCTGAGCAAATGTATTAGCCTTTTAACATTAACACATGCAATTATAGAGATATGAACTTGCCTGAACAAAACGCCTTTAAATATATTGCAGGTTACCTCATCAAAGCATGTTTAAAAAGGTATAATTGTGACGATTGCGGCAAATTTGCCAAAGATGATGCCAAGCTTGACAATAGCAACATTTTTATACATTTTAAGGCATATTCGACTCAAGATTCCATATTCGGTGGTTTAAAAACCCCACATAAGTCGTTTTATACTTACTTAGACGCAATGGAAATTTTGTTCCTCCAAAACTTCAAACGATATGCACCTGACTTGGGTGTAGGGAAGAAGTTGTATTTATTACTAAAAGATATTCCAGGATTTACTCTACCGTGTAAAGACTTCCCTATTGTTTTCTTATTAAAGTTATCAAAAGTAGGATGGGTTTCATGTTGTAATTAATTTACTGAGGCAAAGAGTTGGCAGAAAAATTGCAAATTGAATCACAGTTCACTAGTACATCCCGTTTGAGAAAGACTAATTGTAAGACTCATTTTCAATACGAAGGTGAATATGGCCCCATTTTAGATGCAAAGAATAAGTTTAAAATAGAATTTTACTTTACTCTTTTGGGCCAATTGCTAACGTCACTAAATGAGAGATTTGAATTATTGAGGGATTTTAATAATATTTTTAGTTTTTTGACACATTTTTATACTTTATCTAAACATGATATACTAAAAATTGTCTAGATTTGACTGTTTACCTTAAGAGTCAATGTCGAAGCGGAACGATTTCATATTTTGCCCCTGCATAATTTTGGAAATGCAACCAGCAATATAGACTGTCAAATATAAGAAGAGGTGCCTCATATCTGTTGCCCCTCCTTCTAATAATTGCAATAATAGAAGACAAAAATTATTTTTATTATTTCATATGGATTTCAGTCACACTAGCATACAATAAATAAAATCTGGATAAAATATATTTTCAATTATTTAGCTTTTATTTATCTAAATGTATTTCCTTTTATTTGATACAATTCTAGTGCCTGTTGAAGAAGTAAATTCATATAGTACTTGGAATTCTTTGTTCAAGTGTTTTGTCGGTCGTAAAAAGGACCAATTTACCTAGATGTTTTGATTGAACTAATTACATAAAAACTAAACAGAAGTACTATTATTGTTACCTACTATTTTTAATTTAATTTCTTGTACTCTACTACTACTAATACTATTATTAGTAGTATTATCATTATTATTGGTATTATTATTATTACTATTCTCATTGCCGCACAGCCATGTAAGTTCCCCGTCTAACAAACATGGGAATTTTGGCATTGAACGATTATTTTTTTATTCTGGCTAAAGCAATTGTTCAAAAAATTTCAAATTTTGTGGAATTTTTACAGATTTTTTGCTTCTATAGTTTTGCAGTTGCAGTGAGATGAAATAAATTTTTGTGACAGAACTTTTATTTGGTTGGTGATCTAGATACTCACATTTCTAGAGATAAGTTAAATTCCAAATTACAAGCTTTAAAATATTTTTTTTAATTAAACGCCAGTATTGAAACTAGATTTGCCATAAGCTGCAGTTGCAACAATAAGCGAAGTAAAAATTTTCTAGCAAAAAGCACAACAAAACTAAAAATCTATAAAATTTCTGAGAAATAGCTATTAGTACAAGGATGAAGTCTACAAAGCTTTAATTTTTTTCAAAAATTATTATGGCCAGAATAAAAAATTGATCGTTCAATGGAAAAATACACATGTTATTTAGATGGGGAACTTATATCGTTATGCGGTACGGGATAAAATTGAGATAGAGACCTGAAACTTGGAGGATATGGTTTTTTATTTATTTCGAGCCATATGAGCCCATGGGAGCATTAAAATTCGAAAATAAGGACCATCCTACGGTACATATGTATGTATATGTATGTACGGATGATCAGGTTCCAATTGTAATGTATTGAATGAAGTCATAATCGAATGGTTAATTTTTTTGGATTCGATACCTTCTTTTACGGGCATTTTTGGTACGCTATATGCACACTTTGTTTCAACAATTGCATAATCACCAGCCAAACGAACCAATTTCAGCATTGTTGATGTCATTCTGTATTATCCCGTTGTTGTCCGATTGTTTTTCTCCGAACATCATCAATATTTGAAAGTTCATGCAGGAAATCTTTCTCTTCATCCATGCCTGATACATATGGTTTATCTAACGATTCATTTTCTCCGTAATCAGAATCTTCACTATAAAAGTGAGGCTTCTTTTTGTGGCTTTATGCTTGTGTTGTTACGGTGCTGCATTTTTGGAAAAACGAGGACTGAATTTCGCCAACATTTTCCCTATTCATTTCTGCCGTTATCTTTCTGACGAATGAACTTTTTTTGATTGTAGTTTATCACTGCCGTGTAATACCCCCGTATTTCGTAAAATTAAGTCTTTTTCCACCAACCGTTTTGTTCACAATAGCATTCAAATGTTCTGTTGCATTATTGTCTAGGTCATGTAATAAGTTATATGAAAGGTTTGCCAATCTGTTCAATGCTCTTTCGAAATATTCGTATACAGATATTTTCCGAAAGTCATTCCACTTTCGTTCATCACTTTTCCAACAGTTTTGCAATAGTATTCTTGGCAACTGGTACGGATACCAAAAATGTGGTGCGGACCATTCAAAATATCACGTTTCAAATTCACAGCCTTCTCGTGTTGCATGATATTTTAGTCCTTTCGAAATTTGATTACTATTACAAGTGCTGTCCAAATCTGTGGCTTCCCATTCGGATACCTGATGCATTCTCTTATTTTATGACTGTAGTTCCTTAGAA